>JBBPRK010000340.1:0-25795 GCA_038093075.1 Boletus patriciae | reverse complement strand
ATGCTATCCCACTCCGCGGGCGTGAAGCCCACTGGTACGAATCCGTACGATGCTCCAATGGGCACTGCGCTCGCCGTGCATGCGAAGCGTCTCGGGCTACCTGACCCGGGGCGCGAGGCCCACTCGTGCGACGCTCTAACAGGTACTATCTCTCTATCCGCGGCGCTGCTTTTCGGTCCCCTTGCATCGCAGCGGCGTGTTTGGGGTGTCGTGCTTAGTTAACAACTTTTGTGTCACTTATAAATCAGAGCATACTTTTTACTGACTGGTGCGAGTGGACAGTAAGCCAATATAAGTGTCGACAAGGAGTTTTCCAGGAATGCAACCTACTGGAACAAGTGCCGAAATACTTGTGACACTTTTTACTTTTCCTTACTTAACCTAAGCTATAAGTAGCTATAAGTGCAGTCCAGTAGTGTGTAGCTTTACTGATGAGACTGCCAGTGGGCCTCTCAGCGAGCCAAAGAATTACATACCCTGTCATCAGTGGCAACCCATCGCATGAGATTATGTGAAAACGTGTCCATCGTGAATGGTGGTTGTGCGTCTGCTGTCCGCTCCGCTCCGTCACCATGTTGAGATTTCAAACCTTTTACTCGACAAATACTCCGCCACTGTTCACCATGCTTGTCTTCCATATGTATACGATAGCATGAAGTCATGCCGAGTCCGTGTTTCCATGTCTTCCATTGTGGACTCTCGTTCTCGCTATCAAAGGCATGAGCTTTCACTTTTATATCAATTTTCACTCGAGATCAGGCTTACCCACTGGCACACAGCCGGCATGCGACATATGGTGCATCCGGTCTGGACATTAGACGTGGCTCATTTTCCGGCATACTATCGGGTTTCTCTCGGCTTTGAACTGGCCAAAGAAAGTACCATACATCAGTTGCAATCATCTTTGAGCCACGGGAATATGAGCTAGTTGGCAGGGCTCCCTCATTGGAAGCCACTGGCATGGGAGGTCCCATCGGTGATGGACCTACTCCACAAACTGCGACAGTGTGTGGTCCCTGTCCTGGCGTCACGGTGGCCTCTGCATCCACATGGCAGCTCCTCTGGGATGCCTGCAGTTCTTCGGCTGGCAGCGCCACAGTGGTAGCAACATCTTGAGTATTCTTCTGCTGTTTATTCCGTCCTCTGGCTGGTTCTTTTGCAGGTCCATTGGTCATCGTGGCTTTCTTGCGTTTACGTGTCTTTTTTGCGCCATTGGCTTCACCCTGGGCATCAGGTCCTATATCCCCCGTGACAAAGCTAGGATTTGGCGGCAGAGCAACCGGTTGTGGCATGAATATGCCGGTGCCTTGTTCCACAGGTGAGACCTGCATCGGCATACCCTGGACCTGTGGATTTGCTGACCAAAGTGGATGAAGGAGCCCAACTGACTGTGGCCCCGGCGGGACCATTTGTTGGAATGATTGCCCCAGACCACCAGGAAGTAAGGCAGACGAGCTCATTGATGGTGATAGTCCTGCTGACACTGGCAGAATAGACGGACTGCGAGCCACTGGAATGTGTGAAGATGCCAGTGGGTAGTAAAACTGGGCGGCAGTGGGAGAAGCAGCCATTGCTCCTGATGCAGATGGCCCAGGCCCGGGAAGGCATTGCACATCAAAGGCATTGATAGGGCTTAATCGAAGACTTTGGAAACTTGCATGGGAACGTTGTGTGATGTCCGCTGGCAGGCTTGGCTGTGGGCCGTCTGTCGTCGTGAAGACATGTTGGTATGGTGCAATGCCAGTTTGACTAGCAGGCATCATCCAGGCCTCAGCAGGTGGTAGTGGTGGGGGCATATGGCACGAAGGCCTGCCAGTGCAAAATGAGTCAGACAACGGACGTGGCCTGCAAGTTGAGTGTTGTACGCTGTTTTAGTCAGTAAACATGTGGTGCCCTGTTAATTGATTGTGTAGGTGTCCAGCCGACTCCGACTCTCGAGATCACTGGTTGTCTGCACTCACAACTCGTGGATTGAGGTCTACAACTGAGCTGCATTGATACAATATGCACAGGGGCTATCTTTTCTAGATATATCTCATTGCTGCTAAATATACCATACTTCATCTTACCTCTCGAACTGGATGAAGTCACTTCCTTCCCAATTTGGTCGCAACGAACTGTACCGAAGTGTTGCCCGTGCGAATTGAACCGAATTAACTTTGAAGTCACTTCAGTTCAGCAGCAACACTAGATCATTGGCAAGCCCGTTCTCGAGGTATTTACCCTTGTTTATACTCGAGGTATTAGCAGGCCCATTGTAATACAATTTACTGCCAGGTCCATCTAGATCCGCCTCTTCCGAGTCTCAGATAGTATCATCGGTAATCAATCGTCCTCAGGTCTCCTAGATCTCAACGACCTGACCAAGTTAGCTGAAATCCACTCAGAACGAAATCCACACTAGCAGGAAATTCGTCACAGGGTACTAGCAACCATGTCACTGGCACTCGAACAACTCGTGAAGGAATGGCTCAGATTAGACCCGGTACGTCCCCTTCGTTCCCCCCCACCTAAATCCAATGACAGATCTCACCGGATACTAGAACGAGAAAACGAGAAGAGAGGTTCAAACACTATGGGACACCCAAAACATAGATGAATTGGAGAAAAGGATGAGGTACTTGCCAGTAAAACCAGATGATATTGAGTCAGGTCTAACGCTCACTACGACGGCTCCACTCCATTCCATCATCGGAAGGTCGCGCATAGAGTTTGGGACTGCCGGTGAGTTCACTGTCGGCGTCCATCGCCGAACCAACGCCTAGTTCCAAGGGCTCCGAGGGAAAATGGAAGCCGGGTGGGCGAGGATGAACGACTTGATCATCATCCAGACATCTCAGGCAAGCACCTATTGAATCCACGAGGATTATGTTGTTCAAAGAGGCTATTATTCTCAGGGACTTTGCGCGTACTTGTTGAAGAATGTCGCTGATGCTAGCTCTCGCGGTATCGTGATCGGTCACGACCATCGACACAATTCGGCGGACTGGGCCCGCCTTACAGCAGCTGTGTTCCTTTCCAACAAAGTCAAGGTCTTTCTTTTGAGAGGCTTGGTCCATACGCCTCTGTGAGTCCCTTTTTTGTCTGCTCCGAGGGAAATAGGGTAACAATAACGCTCTTACAAGTGTACCATTTTCGGTCAAAAGTCTGAATGCGGCTTGCGGGGTAATGATTACCGGTGTGTAATTTGGTCCACGTTCATTCCAGCTCTCCAACGTCAATGATTCTGCAGCGAGCCACAACCCGAAGGTATCCGTTACATTATGGTATTCTGCCAAGTTTATGACTTAGTCTTTTGTGAGGATGACAATGGCTTCAAAGTGCGTGTTCTAAAAACCGTAGCTTTACTTTCTTTACCGGTGCCCAGGTCTATTGGGAAAATGCCGTCCAGGTAGGTTGCCCCAGGTCAATGCTACGCGCATAAATCAGGTCCCGTACAGATTATCGGACCTCATGATACCGGTATTGCCCAGGCTGTTCTGAATAATCTAGAACCAAAAATACAGCACGCATCCGATGTTTACGCATCCTCGCTTTGTTATGACCCCACAGAAGATATGAAAGAAAGTTATTTTACTCTAATCCGTGGCATGGCAAACCCCAGGTTCGTGGTCGAATGCTAGTTTTACGTTCGAGTAGTTATAGTGCACACAGGCTTCGCGTCGATGTTACTCCTGTCAAATTTGTCAATACCTCAATGCATGGCGTCAGCGATGCCTTCGCATCTGAAGTGTTCAAACGTGCTGGTTTCAAACCGTATATTGCTGTAGAAGAGCAGAAAGTCCCAGATCCCAACTTTCCAACAGTTCGATTTCCAAACCCAGAAGAAAAAGGTACGGAGTGCATGTGACTTTGATGCACTTACGACAGAGCTATTGTAGGGGCTTTGGTGAGCTTATATCAGGCTTTTCATTTCCCTCCGTGACGCCGTAAAGGAATGCGCAATCTCAACAGCTATCCGTTCGAGTGCAGACTATGTGCTAGCGCAGGATCCCGATTCTGATCGATTCACGGCTGCTGAGAGGGGGTGAGCCTCTTTGACTCGGAATTATGGTTGGATATTCACACGATGGCCCAGTTCCAATGGGAGCTTCACGACATTCACCGGTGATCAGTTGGGAACCTTGTTTGCCAGCCGTGTCTTAGCGAGATATAAGGAATCTGGAAAACCATTGGGTAGGTTACTTTATTTGGCACACCCGACTCCCTTGGGACATTTACTTGCGTTCCAGACAAGCTAGCGATGGTAGCCTCTACGGTAAGCTCTAAAATGGTTGAGGCAATGGCACATCGCGAGGGATTCAAGTTTGTGGACTGTCTGACTGGTAGGCTTCCCAAATACAACCTCTAGAATTTACTTTAGAGTAACCTAACAGGATTTAAATTCATTGGAAATACTGCACTGGACCTTGAGCGAACCGGTTATGAGGTCTCCTTCGGATACGAAGAAGCTATCGGTTTCATGTTCGGTTCTGAGATACGTGACAAGGACGGGATAGCTGCCACAGTGAGCGCAAGTGCACCAATGAAGTAACCCCACTGGCAGCTCACGGGAAGGGAAAGTTGATGTTTGCAGAGATGGCGACTGAATTACATAGTCAAGGTTCAACGGTTCAAAGCTATCTAAAAGGACTCTACGAAAAGTGTGTATTCGTACTTGGTCTCACTTCCTCGCTAGTTTACAACAGCTCCCTAGATACGGTTATTTCGAGGTGCGTCACCGCCCACAGTTTAAGCGCTGAAATGGCGGATGACGGTCTGTAGACCAGAAATAGTTATTTCATTTGTTTGGATGGTGCCAAGATTGAAAAGATCTTCCGAGGCCTTCGCAACTTTGAGAGAACAGTGCGTCTTTGCTAACGTCACTGGTGTCGCTTCGTGACACTTCTTCGTAGCTGCATCCCTTCACGAAACGATACCCCCGCTCGATAGCCCAGCTGACTGTTGCCAGCATCATTGATCTGACAGTTGCACACGGATACGACAGTACAAACCCTCCGACATACGCGCCGAGGCTGCCACTATCCTCAGGCCACATGATCCAATTCAGGGCAGGATCCGCCGATGTTAGCATAGTACTGACCATAAGGTTCATTCCACGTGTTACTTTGAGCACCCACTAATGTCGTTTCAGAACGAGTGGAACAGAACCGAAGGTATGGTACCGGACGGCACCGACAAATGGTGCTGAATCTCCTTTTCCTTTCAGATAAAATACTACTTGGAAGGCTGTGGCGGTGACCCAGAACAGGTGTCGGCCATTCTACCCCGTGTCGCAGAGCATTTAGCAAACGAGTGGGTGAAAGTATCCAAAAATGATCTCAGTCACCCTTGAAAGCTTAACCCCTGGATATTGCGGAGGAATTATTATATCCCGTGACAGACGTCAACTGTTTTGGCTTGTTGATACTAGGGGTCGTTGACGATTTGGACCTTTGCTGCGAAGCAGTGATACTGGTTCCACAGCCCTCCGGACACAGACGACTGGAGGGGGGGAGACCGTCTGAGCGATAACGTTGAGAAAATCTGAACGCGGAAAGGACTCGGCGACAGACCGCCCGTGAGAAACGAAATTGTAGAGGAAACCCGATCTAAATATAGACAGAATTTGTTCCGAGCTTGTTGATATGATCTGCGTCTCGCCGTCAGGTCGACCGTCGCCTACCCCGCAGACGGTCTGGTCACCAGACCACTAATTGGTGGCCACAAACGTTTCAGGTTGGCTCCTACATGCATTTCTCAGTAATAGAATGAATATCTTCCAAGTTCCTGCCAGTGGCTCCGGTTAACGAGTGCAGCCTGCGTATATATAACACGAGTATACCTCAGGAAGGAGGTAATGGAGAAATGATGACACGGAGAAAAGGCAGGTCTAGGATATTCGTCGATGCAATGCCAGCTCACTCACTCGGACTAGCATACATGTCAGGCTTCAAATCGTTGTTCATGGACTGCGAAACAGCCGTATCTCATTGGGTGGAAAGCATAGATGTAGGTACCTGATGTGTGCCGAGTATGTCCCGAAGTGAGCTGAAGTGCGATCCCGAGGAACATTGTCAGGTCTGGGGTAACACCGGCCCACCGCTCAAGCAGTTCACCATGAAATACCCCTTGCTTAGGGTCAAACAGCAGCTTCCCCTCATCACTTGACCTCGCCGTAACTGACGATCACACCGCACTGACCGCAATTTTACGCCTTCGGCCCGCGAAACACCCTAACAAAGGTGAGGTTCCTTCAATGTCTGTCGCTACCATGACAATACTCCTTCAAACAGTCTCTTGAATTTCATCAGAGGTTCTGCGTGACCTTGACGCAGCATGCGGTCATGACCTCCGAACAACTCCACTGGTGAACCTCATGTCTTCTGTCGAGGTACTTAAGCACCTCGATTTCTATGTTCCATGGCATTGCGTTCATTCATGATGATCTCTTGGTCTGCATTGGTTTTGCTCCTCCCCCTCGTCTCTGCCTCGGCGCTCCAGCTTCGGGCCACAACAGTCTGCGGACAGTATGATACGGTCGCAGCCGGCTCATACTCCCTGTTGACCGACCTTTGGGGTGAGGGCGATGCAACCTCTGGTTCGCAGTGCTCTACACTCGAGTCCGTCAGTGGCAGCACCGTGGCATGGTCCACAGAGTACACCTGGACCGGTGGTACAGGCATCAAGAGTTTCTCCAACATTCAGCTCAACGTTGGGATCAACCAACAACTCAGTGCGATTAGCACCATGCCAGTGCGTTCCCCATAGCGTGCCGTCTATTAATCTTTGGTCACTCAACTCGATGTCGTAGTCGTCTTGGGACTGGTCCCAGAGTAACACTGCAGTCGTGGCTGATGTTGCCTACGATTTGTTCACCTCCAGCACTTCCGGCGGTTCCGCCGTGAATGAGATCATGATCTGGCTCGCTAATTACAACGCTGGGCCTATCTCTTACAACTACGACTCCACCACCGGGCTAGCCATCCCTGTCGCGACCAACGTCGCTATCGCTGGTCACACTTGGTGAGTCACTGGTGGGGATGGGTCTGGTAACAAACTCAAACATACGTGTCGCAGGGACTTCTACTCGGGCTCGAACGGTGCTAATAATGTTTTGTCGTTCCTTCTCGTTAGCGGTACCGCCCCCTCCTTCAGCGGTGACGTATATGAATTTTTTACCGTAAGATTTCCTCGTTCCACATGCCTTGACCCATTTTTTTGATGTTTGGATCACATAGTACCTAATTGACAACGGGTATGTCGGAACCTCGCAATACCTTACGACCGCCCAGGCCGGGACAGAAGCGACCTCTGGAAGTGCCACTTTCACGACGTGTGTCCTGTTATGCTCTAATTGTTCGTTCCAACTCATCCGTTTTCTACTCTTTTCAGCTCGGCCTACAGCTTGGCTATCAACTAACTTAGGGGGTGTGCACCTTGGGAACTTTTCCTGAAAAAGATTCCTGTCGGATTGTAGTGCTGGGAAATTTGGCTCCTGTATTTATTTGGGTGTCTAAGTGTGCCCCACTTTGATTGTTGAAATAATTTTGAAAGAAACTTTATGCTTTGGGCAGCCTACTCTAGCATGCCGCGCTTTACAATTAATCCAGTCTTTTACTTTTGAGCGCGACTTTCTGAAGGAGCAGGCGTCCTCAGGGGCCGCAAGTAAACAGTTCCGTTTATTCTACAGACGAAAGGCGCCACGCTCCAAGTTGGTAGGAAGGACCATTCCTGAATCCTGATGGGCCCTCGTAAACCTATTGGGAGATACTTTACGTTCAGTCTGTTAGTTCATCCACCCATAGACGATTCGTCCATCCTACAGATCGATCCTAATCTCTTCAGCCACGCACCCCAGTGTCTCTCGCCGTTGACCAGGCGTCTGAGTGACAGTAGTCTGGTAAATTTCGTTCTAGATTACTAGGGAGGCTGGACGATGAAAAAACGCGAGTTTATGCAGGTGAAAATGAAAGTGAAAATAATCACCAGCCTCGCTACCGTGAATGCAAGTCTGCAACTCGGAAATGTCGGGCGGCAACCTGGCAGTGTTGATCACCCTTACTAGGTTTGGCAACTGCAGTCCAGAACGGGACCAAGATAACCGGGCATTCTTCCACTATGTACTAGGTTCGCCCATGTATGCTAATGAGTCGGCCCAGCGGCCCAGCGGCCAGTACCAGCGAGTCAGTAAGACTAATGGTCACGATGAATGTTACCATTGAATACTTTGTTGGCATTCTGTTGCCGGTGAAGTTTGAGTGGAGCACATGCCAACTGGCACATACTATTACTAGCCCATGTAGCACGCACAATCTTGATCTCACGAACAATCCGCCCAACATTTGTAACCACTCTCAAGTTTCAACAGGCAGCGCATCACGGTCACCGCCAACCCCGAGTCGACTGAAGTCAAGGAAACGTCTAGCCTGACTCGACGGCCGCCATGCAGGGTCTGGGAACAGGACAAGCAAGGATCGATTATCATCTCGAAATGGCCCGAAGATGTCTAGCGTTGTCCGTTTCGCAGCGCTCGCTATTGAACGATGACCTAGGCCCGCTTCAGCACCACGAGGAAGGTGTAGAGCAACCCCAACACGGCAGTCGTATCGCAGCCAAAATCGTACACCTCCAAAATCTGATCGCTACTCTCACCCCTGTCCCTGCTACCACCGAAGATGATCAGTGGTCGGTGCTCGACCGCTTCCGTGCAAGTGTCGAGACACTTTGGAGCGACAAACGTGAACACGGCGCACGCGATCGAATGGATGTGCAACCGCGCCTCGTTCAAGTTCATGTAGACCCACCAATGTCCCGTCGTTCTCTCGAATTTTCGTCCACTTCAACACCCCGACATCGCAGAGCAGGTTCTTCGAGAATCTAGATCACGAGTATTTTGTTTTTGTGGAAAGCTACCAGTCACGCAAGGACATTCGAAGGCAGGTCATGATAACATACTAATAGTGTACAGTGCCGACGGTGAAATTACTTGTCTTGTTGATGTCAACAGAACCTCATAACTCAAATGAGTCTGGCTTGCGGATGTCGATGTTCAACGATCGCGGTGTAATAGAGCAAGGGAATGGCTCAGGAGCTCTGTCAAAACATGTAGATCAGGGAGGGACAGGCTCTCGGAGGACAGCTACTCCCAGAATACTTACGTAGTTACCCCGTAACTGAAACTCGGTTCAAATTCCAGTTCTTCGCCTTGTTCGCCGAGGGCTTTTGTTATCTTCAGTGCGCACAAAATCGACACCATTGCAGCCCAGACTGAACTGTCAGCAGTGTAGCGACCTGGACACACGCGCCTGATGAACAAAGTCGGCGACAGGATTCAATGGAAGAAGGAAATGTCAAAATACCTCCCAAAGCCAAAAGCAAGGCTATCAATGGACTTGTCTTCATTGAGCTTTCCATCGACGAAGAATCTTTCGGGTTTGAAGACATCAGGTTCTGGGTAAGCATCTTCGTTGTGATTCATGGCCCTTTGAAACAATGTATCAAGATCCTGCAAAGATAACAGGTTGTGTACCAACCAAATATTTGCCACCACCGTGGATCCTAACATGTCAATGGAAGGTAAGTCAACGCATGTGCCTCAGATTTCATTATATAATCACCTTTTGGGATAAAGATGTCTTCATAAATGTCATCGACCGTGGTAGCATGGGGAATTCCTAAGAAGAACTTAAGGATTGATGAAAACATCATGGTCGAAATACTTACCAAGGGGTCCGACGGCATACATTCTCAAAGTCTCCAGTAAAATAGCCTCAATATATGGCAGGTTCTGCCTGTCATCAAAGTGTGGAAGCCGATCTGTGCCAACGACTGTGTTGATCTCCGCCTGTGCCCGTTCTTGCACATCTGGATTCTGCAGCATGGCAAGCATAAACCACTGCAATGTCGACGCGCTCTACAAAAAAATGAGCTGTCGCATATATCAACATACACTCAGACTGACAGTTTCTGCACCAGCTATCGGATTAAAGGTTATTGATGAACTGAACTCCAGCTTATCCCTCACCATTCAACTTACCTACAAAAGCTGTTGCACACGTATCTTTCAATAATTGAAGTCGCGAAAGATCATCAACGTCTTTGGTGCTCCTCAAGAGCTCAATCGCCATTGCTGGCGCACTGCTACCCATGGCCTGCCTTCGATGAGTCCTGACTGTGCGCGTGAATGAGTACGAATTCACCTCGCGCTTTCTAGCGTGTTCAAAGGGTTCTGTTATCATCTGCATGGCACAACGCTTGGAAATGGCTGCCTTGCGTTTCAATACAGCACCTGGGAACCACTCTGGCAAGCTGAGGACTGAGACGTTGATCAGCTCGATAGTGCTAGAACAAAGGGTGATCACATGCCAAAAGGGAAAGCGTCGATGATGGATGATACTTCTGGTGTTAGGCTTGCCAAGGCCAGGGCGTTCCCGCGCTCGAAAAGCTCAACCAAATGATCATGATCAGGGGCGACTTCGTAGTCGTACACGATTGACATGATTACAGCTGCGGAAAACCTGAACATATCTTCTCCGTTGGCACAGACACTCGCTTTATTGAGCGATACTCACCTTTGGATATGCTTGGTGAAATCTTGAGGTGTGTTGAGAATATCCAAGACGAGCTGGCGGGCCTTTCTCAGCTGAACGGGAAGAAAAACAAGAGCAGCTTCAGCTTTGAAGGTTTGATGAAAGATTCTCCTTTGTGAGCGCCATCGGTCACCATAGTGAGCCCAACCAAAGTTGAAGGACCAGCCATATCTCAAAGTCATATTTCAAGGTAGGTATGTGGGTCGTCGGCAAAGAATGATAACGCACGGGTCTTTCGTAGCAAGGTGGGGCCTATCTGAGTAAATACTAGATCGGTGATCGAGGAGTTCCTTGGCAATTTTCTCCGAGTTGATCATTATGATGTCTTGTTTCAGCACACGGATCATAAAGATGTCACCTATTGCTACGAGTTGAGGCTCTGATTGTCAAGTGGACGAATACAGGATCAGAGCGAACCGTAACGAATCGCCCATTCAGCGTAGGTGACCCAGGGCTTCTTGGCGTCGATACTGAGAATATTTCCAATGAAAGGGAGAGGAGCAGGTCCGGGAAGGGGCCGAAAACCCTGGACGGTCCGTCGTCGCCCCTTGAGTGCTAGTAGAGCGATGGCAGAGGCCGCCACCACGCCAATCGCCACTAAAGTCTGGATCGAATTAAAACGCACGAAATGAATCATGTCCAACCGGGAAAGTGAAGGGGAATAAAATATTAGGAACCTTTTATACAAACCCTAGCCCCGACTCCGTCGGATGTAACTACGAGATCAACATCGGGAGCAGTGAGAATCGGTGGAACAATGACTACCCGTAGATAACTGGGATTGGACAAAGAAGACGCGGCGTTTTCTAAAGGAAAGCGCTGAAGCTATTTGCATCAGTGGGTTCGGGCCGGTTGAGCAAGGATCCAATTTGGGGGCTCCATTCAGAACTGCAGGATTGCTAGCCGGTGGCTAAGCTTTTGCCAGCCAAAAGTCCTACTAGTAGAGAGTTAGAGGAGTGCTGGTAACTTGAAGTGTTCTGACTTCGTGACGTCAGGGCCGCAGCCTGCCATAACATGTAATTTACTGTAGCTATTTGGGGCGTGCTTGGGCGTGCCTGTGCGGGGATACACAGGGATACTGATACTTGCGGTACAGACTCGTCTGTGGGAAGTGCCACCGAAATTCTCATCTAACGTGAAGTACTTGCTGATAGCAAGTGCCAAGGCAGCTGACTAGCCTGGCGATGGCCGCGTGGGAAGGGCACAGTTAGCTAAATAAATCGATTCATTCATCTCCAAGACACGCTCCTCATCGACACCACCCTCCGCATCCAGGCGCAATGGATTTCTTCTGTGAGCTTCGACGTCCCTGGTTTTCTCGACAGAATAACATTTCTCAACGCCATGTTCCCAGTTTGTATCCCCATCATGCGTCAGTTGCAATTCCACCTACCCTCCATCTCCGCAGTCGCCTAACAACGAGCTTCTGAATTCTCAGTTGGCTGTCCGACTAAAATATCGCCGGATGGAAACCAAGGCTCGAGAATCTGTCCCAGATGCCACAATGGTGAGTGTACTTTGAGCTTTCGAAATTCAAAGCATGTTGCCCAACCCGAACGCTCCAAGCTTCCATGTTTGCCGCCAAGTCCCGCACGTGGTTCGAGTTCTGTTTCGTGCCCTTGATTCCGTTCAAATCCAAACACATCTGGATGTGTGGGATATGCCAGCTTCAGACCGAGATGCAGCAGGGGTGAGTAGTTCCTAGCATTTTTTCACGCTCGTGGATGGTTGAGCTTTCCGCTGGCGCTATTCGCGCTTTCTTCGAACTAGGTGGGAACCTCCTCTAGCCCAGCCAGGATATCAGCACCCTGGTACACAGAACCAATATGGCCCTCCGGTCGGTGGATCGCAGAATTACGGCAAGGGCTATCAGCCAGGATACGTTGGATAAGCTAGTACACAAACGTCGTTTCTTTTCCCCCTTCTTATGTATCTCTGTATCGATATCGCATGTACTTCGAACTGTACAGAACCGTACCCCTCCCGTATTGTAGTAGCCATAGCGCTCTAACGTATTCCGAACTTTTACTTCCTGGTCACCACCTGGCGGTCGTCCTTCTCGATCTCCTTCCCACTTTATAATACACCACAACCACCAGTCCACCAAGCAGAAACCCGCCCACTGCCGACACTGCACTAGCAATCCTCGCATCTTCCGTCCACTGCTCCGAGGGGCTGCGATTGGGTACGGATGGCAGTGGTGCGGGATCTGGTCCGCGGGCGCTTTGGAAGTCTGTTAATGCGGCTTGGGGATCAGTAAGACCCAACAGCCCAACGAGTGGAGGTTTCGAAGGAGTCAGGCCCTGATGGACGACGTATACGTTCTGAACAGAATATCATAGCATGCAGTCAGAGTGTGCTGGATGGCATAGCGCATCGTGACTTACCCGCAGGAACACATCTCCGAGTATCCAGTCCGCAGAGTTCACCTGCAACTTGCTTTGTGAGCCACCCGAACAGTTCGATCGATTCATTCACACACCCCGTCATTGACTTGCACGCCCCCCATGCACCATCCGTCTCCTTGCCCACCCTCTGCCCAACTGATATCCTCGGGATGCACTGCGTACTCTCTTCCTTCGTCACCTTGCCCAAACGCGAAGCGAACATCGACAGCACGGTCACACCGTACTTCCCACAGGTTCCTCTGTGCATTGTACCTCGTCGATCCCCCGGTCCCGACACTGTCCCAAAACGCTTTGACATCCAGGGTGGGTCCGAGAATGAGCGTCGTGCCCGTGTCGAGAACCCCGATCGGAGAAGGTGCACCGGGTACGAGGGAAGAGGACAACGGCAGAAGGAGGCCATTGATGGTGAGGTTGAGTATGGGGAGTTTCCAGTAGTCATAAGGGCTCGAGTGCGTCTTGAACACGGGGAAGTATGTTATTTGAGTGGTCCCGTTTGAAGTGTCTACGATGGTCGGATCAAGCTTGCCGATGGTGAACGACGAGTTGGCAGCGCTTGGGTCGCTGAGATTGCTGTTTCGACCAAGCTTGAAAGCGAAGAATCGGTTAGATTCGCCCAGGTGGGAAAAGATATTGTCAAGGACAGACGTTCCCACTGTTGGTCGGATTGCAGCTGCAGGCGGAAACGAGAGTCCGAGGATTCCTGAGTTTCCGGTGGTTGCGAGGTAGAGTCCATTCGTTTCGTTGGCTAGTGCTGTAGGACAGCATGAGCATCGATCGGTAACGAGTTGGATTGAACGATTACAGTACCAAATGTCTGAGAAACTATCTGGATGGTACCGAGAGTGATGATTTCAGTGGCCACAGTGCCCTGCACGGAACCAAGAAGGTAAACCAGCCTGAAAAATATACCAGACAGATGAAGACTGGAGGATGCCGACGGAGAGTATATTGGGACTCCTTGACAGTCTGCGTCTGTGCATTCTGAAGATACAACCCACTTAAAAAAGGCGCAGTAAGCGAATATTCGCACACGACCAGGAACGAAACTACCAAATCTGACGAGCCCGTGTCGAAGGTAAGCCAGAAGTCTTGACCTCCGATGCTTGAAGAAGATGAGCTTAATGTAATGCGTCTAGGTGAGGCTACTCACTCTATATTTACCAGATAGGCACTGCAACGGAGCGCGTCTATAACATGGGTCGATCAACATATACGCGCTAACTTACAATTCCTCGCTGTCGAAAACTGACATCCCCCCATCATCAAGGAGGGTCTTCACTCTTCGAGGAACGCGCCGCAGGGAAAGTTGCGTACCCTGCGTGATGAGAGTAACTTTGCCGCTCATTCTTGAGTCCTGTGAGAAGTGAACAACAAGGAGTCGGTGTCCAGCAGGATTTCCAATGTAGACCATTCGCAAGTGGTCTGTTTTTGAATATGACGAGGTGGGACGTTTCAACTCGGACGGGTGATACAGCGAGGTAGTTCGAGACAGATTTGTACATCTCTGCACTAGCTGCATAATAGTTTCCGTGAACGTTGCCTCTATACAAAGCTTGATAAGTTATTAGTGTCGCTAGGTTTTATGCATTCCAGCCGTCTTACTGTCATACTCACCCTACACTACACACTAACGTCCCTGCCTCCGGCAATCGAGCTCTTTAGCTTGTTCCCATAAACCGATCGTTACCTCATCCTGTAGCCGGGATGCTGCAAGAAGCCTTGTTGTTGCGAGTATTAAATATGTGCGATAGGGGTTACGAGAGGCTGCTGACCTCGCCACCTTCATGAGGTGTATAAGTTCATCCGGAGTCACCGACTTGTCTTGTTGACGCAGACGGACAAAGTCGTCTTGGATATACTATGTGTGCATGAGAGGTTGTGCACCGCATCGGGTATGATGACCACCATTACCTTTGATGTCTCTTCGGTTACTTGTACCTTCTCGCTTACCGCTTTGCACGCAGCAATGTATGAGCGGTAGACTGCCATTTTCTCCGCTGGAGGTAAAGACATCTCTTCTTTTGATTTGTATAAGCTAGGAGTTGTGAGAGAGGAACGAAGGGGGAGGTTAACGCTAGTCTAGAATGAGATCTCAGTGATAGCGAAGAAGTAGAGTTCATTTATCTGGCATTACCTGAAATAATGCACTCTTCCTTCCTTCGCTCACTACGATCATGGAAAGATCAGTGTGAAAAGTAAATGTACTTGAGAACGGAAATATGTATTCCACCGTCTGCGAGTTCATTACATCCTGAATCGCTCGGACGTTCATGGTGCCTGTCGTTGAGTACCGTCATTGATAAGGAAATAGAGTAAAAGGCTGTTCACATGCCTCTCTCAAGCAATTTACCCTCTCGTATCGCACTCTCGGTCAAAAGGATAGTTGTCCCATGGGGAAGCTGTAGGTATCCGGAGTGTAGGTCTTCTTCTTTGCTTTCGGGAAGAAATGGGGTCTTGTTCAGGAGATCCAATGAAAGCGGAATAAGGAGGTGCTGAGGGAGAAGCTCTGCAAGGGCGTGTGAGAGTGTCGGAATAGACTCGTTTGACGAAGGCTGAGGAAAGCATGATATCGTCAGGGAAGGGGGGAGAAGAGGGATCGCACGAGTGTATCTATGACGAGGATTAACAAAGAGTCAAGGAATATATCTGTAGTACAAACACTTTTGATGCCAGCTGAAGAAGAAGCCATTCTGCGGCATCGTTGTCGCCGCCCAAGGCCTCGCTGGATATCCAATCTACGAGATCTGTGCGCACGCTGGGATCGACGTTTGTGAGAGTTGCACTCGCAGAGGCCACCTGATAACAGAGAACATGCAACACGGGGACTTCTGGTGAAGAATCATCCTCTATGCTGATGCTTGGGAGAAAGCATGTCAGAAAGCTCAGGGTCACCGGGCTGGTTCACCATCACATACGGCTCTGATGAAGCAATCCCAACAAAAGTAACTACATCGGTCGAATGCAGGTTTTCTACGTCGGCATCGTCATATATCTTGTATGCATCAGTGAAGCACGCAACAGGAAATATGAATATGGTACCTTGACTCGAACACCGATGTGAGGTGCTCCTGGAACGGGGAACTTGTGGGGCTGAGAGGACTGATGTACTGGGAAGCTTGCTAGCACGCAGGTCAATGGATGAGCGGGCAGAGGCAACTCATGCGCACTTGAATCTCGCTGAGAAATTTCAGCGGCTCGCCAGGGAGACTCGGCGGGCACAGAGACTGCCCAAAAGATAGAGGCGGTTCCGAGGCGATCAGGGTCAAGGGCATCCAAGTCGCCATCCTCGCGTGTGGGTTGTATTCCCCAACCTCCACACCTGTCGTTGCTGAACCTCGCGAGATACATTTCATTTTGAAGCGAGGTGTCCTGGATCATGGCGCGGAAGCGCACAAGGGTGCCACGCGTGTACGACTCTGGAGGATGAGACACATCGAGTGGCGGGAGCTACACGAACACGATCAGCATGACGCGGGAGGCTGGCGGATGTTGGCAACCTGGTGTAACGCGAGGGGATCACTCGCACTGAGGAACAAGTCGGAAAAGTGCTTGGTCACGGCAGACGGAAGGCGTTCGCCATCGAGCCCTTCGTCGCCGAAGATGCGCTGAATGACTTTTCTCGGGTCCGCTATTTCGTCGATGGCTTGCACTGCGACCATGGTCTCTGCTTACTAAGAGTATCACTACAGTCATCTGGCTGTGTTAACCCGCGCAGTATCCGACGGCCACGACCATAACGATGGGTCTTTTCAATCGCAAAAAGCAGCGCAGCGACGACGCGGACGACCAGAACGGCGAGCGTAAGAAGGAGAAGGGAAGCTGGAGACGGCCCGCAAGTATGTCTTGCCGCCACGTCGTTCTTTCTGATTCTCCGACCTCAGTAATCCTCTAGATACCGCATTCAAACAACAGCGGCTGAAAGCATGGCAGCCTATACTTACCCCAAAGACCGTCCTGCCTACTCTTTTCATCACTGGCATCATATTCGCACCGATAGGCGGTCTGCTCGTGTGGGGAAGCAGCTTGGTATGCCGTCCATTCATTCCCGATTCATCTCCTTTACCTTTCTGCACACGCATGTCCCTCGGAAACCAACAGGTATCTGAAATGACCTTCGACTACACGGACTGCTGGAATTTGACAAAATCCACGTCCATGGACGAACTCTCCTTCTCCCCCATGCCTTCATATTCATACGACCTTCGCTCCTCTGATAGCGAAAAATCTGTTACCCCACCAACCTATGCGTATTTCTACAACGAAACAGCTCTTCCCAATCAAACCCACTCTTGCGTCATCCAATTCGACATCGTAGCAGACCTACAGGCGCCCGTATTTCAATATTACAAGTTAACCAACTTTTATCAAAACAATCGACGATACGTACAGAGTCTTGACACCTCCCAACTTCAGGGTCAATATGTGGATGTAGGCACGCTTAGTGGCAGCAACTGCGACCCATTGGCGGTAACAAGCGACGGAAAGGGTATCTACCCGTGCGGTTTGATCGCGAATTCAGTATTTAACGGTAGGTTCTCCGCTCTCTTAATTATTGTTCGAGCATTCACCTATGGACTGACTATCAATGCGCAGATACGATTTCTGGCTTCCGTCCAACCTCTGAACCGTCTGGCGCGTCAGACTATAACTTTACCCAGAATGGCATTGCTTGGCCCGGCGAAGCCAAGAAATACAGTGCAACGTCGGGTTATGTTGGGAAGCTCGATGAGATCGTGCCTCCCCCCAATTGGGCACTTAGATACCCGAACAACTACTCAGACGATAGCCCACCCCCAGACCTCACACAGGATGAGCACTTCCAAAACTGGATGAGAACAGCAGGTCTGCCCACGTTTTCGAAATTGTATGGGAGAAACGATACGACTACCTTGCCTGCGGGACAATACCAGGTTCAGATCTATTACAGTGAGTCGGGTGGATGGGGATATTTTCGATGTGGCTCACAATTCGTGTTCAAGACTATCCAGTACAAGGCTTCAAGGGAACCAAGTCGCTCGTGATCTCCACGGTTTCTTGGATAGGTGGCAAGAACCCGTTCTTGGGATGGGCTTATGTGGCAGCGGCAGGCGTATTCGTACTCCTCGCGCTCGCGGGCACCATTCGTCACCTCTTCAAACCTCGGTATGTTGTTCCCTTCCACACAATTTGTTTCATTGGGCTAATCGTGTTGTAGACGTCTGGGAGACATGTCGCTTCTCTCTTGGAACCAATAGAGTCGGTAGTGACTGACCGCTGTGTATGAAGCGCGCAGACCGGAGGCAATTACGCCCTACTCTATATACACTGGATTTCGCTGCTCCCATGTAATACAGCGCCCCGGCCTACGGACTGTTGCACTTTTAATTGTATATTATCTATTGTGGGAGGTTCACGGTGCGAGGTATCAAGGTGCTACTGGATCCTCTATTGCTGGCGCGGGAGATGGGACGAATCCAATTCCCTCACAAGTGATGATTGTACTGTCAGGCGCCTTTTCATCAAGATGAAATTGTGCTCTTGTCATTCGTTGGGCTATATGGATTGCAGTTCTGTGGCACGTCTCAGTGAACATTGAAGCGCATGACAAGATTCAAAATACCGGGTATGATCTGTTAGCGGCCCAGCTTTGACGATTGAAGTCCCCTTGGCCAGAGCGAGGAAGACGACCATCTGGTCCTGCAAATACTCGTCTACACATCCCCCATGGCTCAAATTCCTCACGAGCTCCCTTGCAGCTTCCTCCCCCACCGTCTCCGGTTTCTTCTCCCGCGTGCTCACCGCAGACCCTCCAATCAAACACCCATTGTCCGTCTCGGCCCACAATAGGATCCCTCCTCCAGCGCCGACGACGTCCTCGTCGCGTTCCCTCACGGACGTGATCGAGATCTCCGTAGACGCGATCCCGTTCTCCAAAAGCGCGCGGCGTGCCCCTGACACCATGCGCTGTGCAATCCACAGGGGTAACCCGCCCACGCGGGCGCATCCCCGGATCGCGTTCACCTGCCCACGCTCTGTCAAAACGACCGGGGGAAGCGGCCCAGAGATAGAAGGCACTGTGCAACGGACAGAGCCTCCCCCTCTCGGGTAGTACCCTCGCCGGTCGACGGTGAGGGTAGGTGAGATGCCAAAGTGCTTTGAGAGGAACGGGAAGAGGACGGTCTGCGTGTAGTCGATTTGTGGGGCGAGCGAGGCGTTGGTGCCGCCATGGAGTGCGAGGACGGAGGTGGGGGCTTCAAGTTCGTGCGAGGTTCGGGACTCGGAGGCTCGGTCGTTCCCTGACGGCGAGAACAAGAGGCAAGGAAGGGCCACCTGGAGGAGGAGCGTCGTGGAGCCTGCAGTTCCTGGGTCTGCAGTCAGCATTTGGGGCAGCTGGATGGGACCGGGACGGAAGTCGATCGCCGTGGACTCTACGTGCACCCCCTTGGTTTCTGCAGAACAAATCGACGCTGCAAGATTTATTCCTACGAGTTCACTGGGTGTTCGAGGAATTTGTGTCTCTGATCAAGGAGGGAGAGAACGTACCGGCTTCGTGCTGTCTTCGCAGGCCTGGAGGTTGGCGGTTTTGCCGGACATTTGAGATGGAAATCGGTTTAGAGAGGAGGGCAGACAATGTAACAGCGTTTCGCAGGAGCTGGCCCCCGCCTTCACAGAAGCTGCCGTCGATTTGGATGATGGTCTGTGCGATGCTTGAAGCCATCGTGAACAATTCGGTATGTTGGGATTCAGGAAGCAGGACGACAGGAAGGGGATCATCCCAGTGATATGGAGTCAAAGACTATAAACATCATTTTCCTAGTCATTGCGGTGGGTAGGATTATGTCGGAACCGCTCACCCCACGGCGAAGCGAATGTCTTGTATTCAACGCAAGATCGTTGCATTTGTTCCTCGATATACCAAAACAATTATATCATACATCGTACAAACACATCATCGGTGATCGTACAACGATCAGCATTATCAGAAGGGTATGTAGTGATATTTCCATGAAAGAAAGATAGTACTGGAAGATAGAAAACGAGTGCACCTCTGGACAGCTTGATACTACCGATGTAAGACGTGTCCGAGCTGTGGCACAGGTACGCAACCTTCAGGACGAGGCCAGTCAGATGATATCGGTGCGGACTTACGTTCTTTCGTTGTTGTCCTAACCATGCGCTGGGTTCTGGCTTTCCTTTCGATGTAGGCTGGGCGTATGAACTCCAGAGGCGAAGCATGCCAGTGTGGTGTATGACGCCACCCATGTGGTAAAACTCGAATTGGTACCGTTTCTCCAGGTCCTGATAACGTGTCTGCAAACGCGTTTCAAATCAGTAATCAGTAGAGCCGTGATTTGCAAAGTACAAACGTTGGCACGAGTGAGCTCCTCTTTTAGGTCTTTGAGCTGGGCCTGGAAACTGCCTTCTGCCTCCTCAGAAATGTTTTGCTATGTGTGACGGTCAGAAGTGGGGAAGAAACAACGAAATGTACACCTACAACTGTCATGGAGGCAAGCTTCGCTTGTTCTTCTTTGAAGAGTTTGTCTTGAGACTTGATGAACTGAAAGGAGTGAATACGAGCTGGAATACCTGACTAGATCGAAACGCTACCGTCTTGGCCTTGGCAAGCTTGTCTTGGGTGGTCTTCAGCTGCTCCTTGACATTCAGATTATCTTCATGAAGGGCAAGTAGTCTCGACTTGACATCTTCAGGCACATCTCTCCCTGATAAGGATGCACGCAAGTCCCTGGACGTGCATTCTTAGCGGCGCACATGCACAAGGGAAGTAAGAGCAAACCCGATATCGCGCTCCCGCTGCAGCATCCTTTCTCTCTGTCCAATACCATCGCTCTGGAGATTTACCTTCTCAAGCAGAAGTGCATTGACTTGTTCAAGCTGCATCCGGTTTTTCTCGCCAAGTTCCTTGATCTGTTTCTTTAGACGGTCTGTCTCTGCCTCGAGGAATGCCTTGTCTTCGTTGACTGACTCTCGTAGCGAGGCGAGTATTTCTACTTGGTCTTTGTTGATGAGGTTCACTAACGGATCGCGAGTTAGCGAGGGTACATGGGATGTAGATGGGACACGGACGGTCAGACTTGGCAATGGTAAGTTCTCGTTTCTGGGTGTCGAACTGGACTTCAATGTCTGCGTGCTCTTTTCGTAGTGCGTCCAGTTGGTCGACTGTTTCGTTCAAACGTTGGCGAAGAGCAATGGCTGCCTCGGCGCTGTAAAAGAGACTCGATCAGTCACTGACGCGGAAAGTACATGCACTGGGTATACCCATCACCCGATCCCTTGCCACTACGAATCTCCTCCAAGTCACGCTGTAGAACGAGTTTTTCCCGGTGCGATGCGAGATAATCCGCCTCGTAACGTGATTTCATGCGGTTTGCGTCCTCCAAGAGATTCTCCAATACCAAAATACGGCTACCATCCACTTCATTTTTCTTAACTGCCGAAAGCTCTCTCTGAAGCTTCTTGATCTGGAGCTTCAGGTCAGTCATAGTTGTTCCTGAGAGAGCGTCGTCAAGCTCATTGTTGAGCGCCAAGGATTCTTCTTCCATAAGTTCCTCTTCAGTTAATGTAGTCATGTCTCGCTGGGGTTCTTCTTCTCTACCGGTCGGCTTGGTGGTTGATGGAGCCCGGTGAGAGGTGAGCTCCAACTCACGCATTCTCTCCTGGTACAATTCGAGCATCTCTGAATCCTTCGCGCGTTCCTCTGTCGTGATGCGAAGTTTCGTGCGCGTTTGTTCGAGCTCGAATTTGACTGTTTCCATTTCTTGTGTTCGCGAAGCCACTTTAGCCTCCAGCTCGGCGATTTGGTTTTTATACGATTCCATAAGGGGCTTGAACGCCGCCACCTTGCGATATTCCTCTTCCAGGGACGCGTTCTTGTCAACGAGATCTGCGTTTTGGCGTTCGAGCGACTGTTGTTCGGGAATTTCACACGTGTGAGAGGTGGTTGAGACGAAGTGGACTGACTTTAACATGCTGTCGTAGGTCGGCACCTTCTTGGAGCTTCTTTTTGTATTTCTCCATGACGTTCTCAGTCTTCTGCAGCTTGTCTGCTGCATGACGATATCTGAAAGGCGTTAAGCCAGGTACTCCACGACATATGACGGTAATATACTCGTCTACTTGGTCCTTGAGGCGCGCAGCTAGGTCGGCCGTTCCCTGAAGGTCGTCTACTTTGCGTGTGAGTTCACTGACTAGTCCACTCTGTTTGTCGAGTTCAGCTTCCGTCATGGCGAGATTATCCTCGCTCTTCTGGCTAGCATCTCCCAAGGTGTTAGACGATGCTTTGGCGATCCTCTCGATGGGCTGGGACTCACAGCTCTGACCGAAGCCTGTCAATCTCAGCGCGCATCATGACGTCAGCCTTGTCGTTTCGTTTACTCTCGAGATCTCGCTGCATTTCGCGAAGGCGTGTGCGGGCGTCATCTTTCTCGGAAACGACATCATCAAAGTTGGTCTGGAGGACGCGATGATCTTCCAGGAGGACTTGGTAGACTTTCTCGATAGTCTCCTTCTCTGCCAGGATTTGGCTGCGTTCAGACTGTATCCGGTAGTAGTGATCGTCTCTGTCCCGAATTCGTGACGTGATTTGCAAGCGATGTGCAGAAAGGACTCACTCGGTCATAACTTCTCCGATGCCATGGTCGTTTTGCGACGAACTGATCTTCACCATGACCTGCCCACGAAGACAGTTCGTACCCTTGAACCGTAGACCGCACTAAGCCCACACCCTGAGAACGCACCTGTTCAATGGCTTTCATTAACTGATGTTGTGCACTCTCGTTCAGCTTCTGAATCTTTTCGATGATCTCCTTATTCTTTTCGGACTGCACCGCGATCGCAATCGTCATGCGACACAGTATAAGTGTCGCACCAACACTGTAGTCTTTGGCGATTGCTTGGAGATCGGGTACCTCGAGGCCGCTGGTTGGTTTTTGAAGTACATCGGTGAAGTATTGAGTGAGCAGACGGTAGAGCCTCTTGAGGGTGCTAAAGCGCAGGACCCAGTTGTCGGAAAGTTGGGTCGTGGTTCGAATGGATTGTCTAAAGTAGTCTGCGTCTCTGTGCGAGCGAGTGCTGAGATTCTTTGCTTTGACCACGGCCGCGAAAAGAGACTCACACTAGTGAGAGGACTTCGAAGAGGGCGGCCCCGTCACTGAGGTCTGAAATGGTGGAAACTGGGCGTGCGAGATCAAAGGTCGTAAAGAAAGCAAAGAAGGCGTCGAGCTCCCTGGTTTCTTGGTCGGACATGGCTTCGCGGTGGCTACGAGGACAACACGCGCGACGAGGAGAAACCAGATCTCAGTTATGACGGCACGGCTCGCAACGCGTCCAACATCATATCTCATTATGTAACGCGACCAGGAAATATCACAGCAACACCTGCTCACTGGCCCCTGTATAACCTCGAGAAGCAGGACGCGGAACAGAACAAGACCGCCGCGAATACATAAAACACCCTTCCTTCCTTCATCGGATCCCCGTGCGCAAGTAGGTTCCTCACTTGGAGGAAAACTAGGCCAACGAAAAAGTTTATGGTCCCTATCTAGAGCGTGAGAGTGACACGGTAAACAGAACGGGTGACTTACAGTTCAGGGACAGTCCGACCGACGATATCGCAGAAACGGCCTGCGCGAACGGAATTAATTGGACAAGAGTTGGTTCTGCGACCTGTGAGCACTTACATGGAAAGGCGCAACCTCTGGAATGATGACGAATGGGATGGGTCCAAGTCCAATGGCAAACGACCTGCCAGAAAAAGTCAAGACGAGAAGCCGAGTTTTAATGGCCACCCACATAACAAAGGTAGTTATCGCGATGCTCGTGACGGTGACCCATCCCGAGTTGAGACCATAGCCTACAGCTAGATGGGAGATGAGCGCTCCGCCAACAGACCAGCGAAACAACTCCTTTCTGCCAACACGCTGGAATATTGCGTCAGTACAATGCCGATCGTATTCGACAAGTCGTGCACCTCAATCAGGAATATCGGGGGAAAGGTCATGAGGAAATTGACGATTGAGATTCCTAGCGACACGTATGCCGCGAGCTCCGGAAGCGATTTTGAGAGAATGTTGTTGCTATAGTAAAGAACTAGTATTTGATGAACATATTCATATTAGGAGGGCAGGTGTGTTGGGTGAATATCTTACCGGCATTGATGCCTGCGTTTGATCCGTCAGCCACGATGGCTCAAAAGAAGGCGGAGCAGAACCATACCGGAAAGTTGTTGGGATGCCGTTGCAAATAGGATGGTGAGGAGAGGTCTTCGGAGATCGGGAGAAGTGAGAAGTTCGGGGATTGTAACTGCCGCAGCTTGTTCCGCGAGAGGGACATCAGCCTCGTTGCTCGATGCAAGGAGCGAATCCTCGTCAAGATCCTCCGCTAAGCAAAAGGTGAACATGGATTGAGGAGCGCATGCCCGACTTACGGTCCGGACGAGCGTCCCCCCACAAAGATCGAATGACAACCTTGTGTTCAGCGGTGAGCCCTTTCCGAATGAGGTACGCAGGCGATTCTGCGATCGCCGGCGCGAGGAGGTACTGCGTTACCGATAGAGCGGAAGAAATAAGGAAGACAAAGCGCCACTGGGTGGGAGTGGCAAGACCAAAACCCATTGACTGCGTTACCATGATTCCAACGACGATGGCCAATTGCGTCAGAACCCCTAGGTTGAATCATGGAGCACTGGAGAGGACAAGTACGGGAGCGGGATTACCTAGACTCCCTCTGATTTCGGGTGGTGCGATCTCAGAAAGGTAAATGGGACCAACACAAATACCTATTCCCGCGGCAACACCAACGAGGAATCTGGGAAGGAGAGCTGTCAAGCTATATCTTGTTAAGGTTGGGGGAGAATTCGAACCTTCCCAGTGCCATCGGGGCAACTGAAGTGGCTAAGCAGGAAATAGCTGCGCCAGCAATGTTGAACATGGCACTGATGCGACTTGCGCCCTTCCGACCGTAGCGGTCCGTGGCGAGATTAGCAGAGAGACTGCCTAGGAGACCGCCGACGGTAAACATGGACGTGACGAAGGAGAACGTCGCGTCGGACATCGGGATGCATGTGGGGAGGCCATAGAGTGAATCAGGGACGAAGCGCTGGCAGGTGAGGACTGCCTGGAGTTGATTCAGCGCGGAAATGTGGTAACCGTACTGGTGGGAGGAAATGAAATTGAGCGAGAGAAGGACAGGAGGATGAACTTGCCTGGAAGGAGAGAACGAGGACCCAGAGGACAACGAACCAGCCGTAGCGGGTGAGTGACAAATTGGCAGGATGAGACATGGATATGGCAGTGGAAAAACCTGACCCACACGAGTCCCGCCATCGCAACAGGCTCAATGTCGTCCTTCAAAATCGAGATAAATATGATCCCCCGCCCGTCTCCCCATGAATCATGACACTCGTTTTATTGTTTCTGCTTTTACAGCTACTGCCGCTCTCTCTCGCCGCATCCGCCAACGACTGGAGGGGTCGCTCTATCTACCAGTACTCCCCTTCGCAGCCGCTTGTCATCGTCTGATCCCATCTTAGGGTTATCATAGATCGTTATGCCTTGCCGAGTGGAGCAGACCCGACGCGCTGTGATGCGGGCAAGCGGACGTGGTGTGGCGGTACTTGGAGCACGTGAGTCTGTATCTTCGGGCCGCAACTCTATTTCTTACCCGCGTCATGGTAGTCTTCGTCAAAACCTTGATTATATCCAGGACGCTGGCTTTACCGCAAGTACGTCGGCCCTGTTCGCGCTTTCCCGATGCTTGATTTCCGTTCTTTCCACAGTTTGGATCAGCCCCGTATCCCAGAACTATCAAGGGCCCACCACT
>JBBPRK010000339.1:0-25830 GCA_038093075.1 Boletus patriciae | reverse complement strand
GGCCATGCTCCAGCTGGACCGTTTGCAAGTCCTTGGTATGTCCAGGGTATGCTGCAACTGCGCACCCCTTGCAAAAAAAAGAACGTTTCGGACACAGAGACCACATGCCAATGAGAGACGGGAGTGGACCTTGGACCGTTTCTCAGAGTTGATCAGACTGCTCTTGCCCACGTTTGGAAACCCGACCACGCCGACCGTCACGCTCTGTGCCGCGCTCGGTTTACAAGCTTTCAAGAGCCGAAGCAGCGCTGGTGCCGTCGCTCACGATAGATTCGATCGCTGGTTGGATGCGGACGAACGGAACGGAAGCGTCGAGGTGTAATGTCGTGATACCTCAACCATTGCTGTGCATTCTCCCTCGGAACGAGATCTAGAACCATCAAAACGATGTCCACGCAGGCAAGGAACGAGAAAAAGAACGCGCGCGCACCTATCTTATTCAGGACGAACACGAGCTTCTTTCCCTCGCTTTCTCGTCTCCGGACCTCCTCTTCGACGAGTCGACTTCGGCAACCTTCTGGATCGCACGCGTCGAGCACGAGGATGACGATGTCGCTCTCGTCGATGGCCTTGTTTAGCGTGCGAACGGAGTGTCGTTGTACCTGCTCTTTGGTTTTCTGAGCGGGCGACACGACGCTCGTCGAAGCGTCGGATTGGTCAACCGAGGGCGCCAACATCGCGAGCGAAGGCAACGTTGGCTCGGATGCTATCGTCGCGTCCGGGTCCGTGCGTGTGGGTGGCTACACGGCATTCAGAAATCAGCATCAGACATCAGCTGCGGCGTGATGGGATGCACCTGCGGAACGTGTTTTTTGTTTTCTGCATTTCGGATATGTTTTTCGACAGAGATTTAGGAGACACACTGGGTTTGTGTGGGATGGCGGATTTGTGGGATTCTGAGCGGGGATCGGGGTGTGAGACGCGTAGATGGGCGGGGTCGCGACGTACTGTTTCTGCCCATCGTCATCGTGAAGAGGTGTTTTCACTCTCCGCACTCAAATGGTCAGCCATTTCAAGTTGATAGCCACACAATACCACGGGACATGGCCATATCAAGGCTCTGGGCATGCCTGGAACACTAACGATGTTAGATCATGTTGGGAACGATTCAGAGGTAACGTTGTAAAGGACTAAACGACGAGAA
The DNA here is from genome assembly GCA_038093075.1 of Boletus patriciae. Lineage (NCBI taxonomy): Eukaryota > Fungi > Basidiomycota > Agaricomycetes > Boletales > Boletaceae > Boletus > Boletus patriciae. The sequence continues at coordinate 24,686 of JBBPRK010000339.1, read as the reverse complement.
GAAGCACGGCGACGTTCAAGCGTATCTCCTAGGCCGAGGCCCAGATGTGTGCACTGCAAGCCGCGAGGCTGTGGACCGAGGATCTCCAGTCTGCAGTTTCAGGCATTGCTGTCCCGCCGCGCGCTGAACCTAGCTTTGAGAGCGAGACCAGTCTTCCAGAAGATTCCGGGAGTCCAGGGCCCACAGTGACCTTCAAGCCAAGGTGAAAGTTTCAAGCAGGTGATTCCGTCATTCCCCTCGAGTATGGTCTGATGAAGCTCGGTTTCGACTTGCGAGCACGCGTCCATGCGCTCGAGATAGAAGCTCGAAAGCGCAGGGTGGACGGAATATGGTCCCCCGTCAGTTGCAGGTGGACAAGGGGGAAGCTGACGTGGTGAGGTCCTTGGAGAGTTCCTTACGTGTGGTCCAAACCGTTGTTCCTTGCCCAAGCACATTGCCCCCTCGGATCAGTCCCCCGGCGGACCTCCCATGCAATAATTCTGCTATCTGTTCTGTGTTCGGATGCCCAGGAGAGGAGGAAGGTTATAGGATTAATGTTGTCTGACCTGAGGCCTGTGTCCTCAACGAACCGTGAAAGACTACAAAATCTCCGTCATGTCCGAGGACAAAATCAAGCAACCGATACGTTCAAACGTTCAATTGTTGTGGCATAGTACCAGTAGTCAGTGAAGCTTGTGAATTGTCGTCCGAGTTGCTACTCAAGTTACAATACATCAATCGTGCGTACATTGGCGAGAAGATCAGCCAACGAGACGCTCTCCTGAAATTGTACGGTGATCATGCTATCAGCCGCCACCCGCCTGTAATCCACCGTACGCTGACCCCCCGATGCCAGCTTCACCAAGAGTGCACCGAATGGCTGTCTAAGACGGGCAACGAGCCGTCGTGCTCGCGTCTCTCTGTCCATTGGCTCCATACGCACGAGAACGGGGATGGGTGGAGCTTCAAATTCAGCAAGCGGCGAGGAGTTGTCGTCGATTTCCTCGTCATAGATCTCTTCGTCGTCCGTGTCCGGCGAAGGTGGTGGCAGGCCGTCATCCTCCACGGATATGCCACTTTGCATGTCTTCACGGGCCAGGAGAGTACCCAACCAGGGGTGGACAAGATACAGAAAGTTCATCCGAGAGAGGTCATATCTTGTTTTGATCTCCACCGTCCCAAAGGCGATAGTGTCCGCACGATTAACGCGGCCAGAACGTGTTTGATAGGATGAAAAAGATGGGAGTTTGAAAGCGATGCATGGAAGTTTCATCCGACTCGCTGCGAACCAAGGTGGAGGAAGCTCATTAAGACGGTCGTATAGCCTCATGGCCACGTCGAGGTCGAATGAAGAAGAGTGCGACGCGGTGATGATTCCTTCCATCTCGGTATCCTGAATGGGTGGCGGGAGGTGCGACGTTGCTAGTTCGTTGAATACGGTGATATGGGCGGGCAGGCAGCTATTGTACTTGCCGGGCTCCCCGGTCCATGCAAGGATGCTCACATCTCCAGATACGGCGAGAACATGCGCCAAGAGACGCCCGAGTGAGCTCTCCCCTTCACCGTATATTGCGGATATACCGGTCACCGAGAAGATTCCGAGCAATGAGTATGCGGCATCTTCCACCAGCGTTGTCTGCCGGGCCGATGCGAGACACAATTTCTCCCGAATGCTGGTTAACCCCGGACGAAGTGCCATCAGTTGCTGCGCAGAAACCCCGGTGGCCTCCTCCATCTCCGAGATGATTTCGGGCGACTCCTTGTGATTGGGAATGTCGAGGTTCACGTAGAGAGTCCAATCCTCTGTGTAGAAGTGGATGACCTTGGCGGCAAAATATTCTTGAAGAGTCCAGGCACGGGTGTTCCAAATGCTCCTCATGAGAGCGCCGAGCTGCGATGCAGAGCGAACACCACGAAGGAAAACGATCATCATGGCCGAGCCCTCGTACCACTTGAACATGGCGACAAGGGCTTCTTGGAGTACAAAGTGATCTGATTTATTGATACAGCACGTATCACTCCATGCCCAATTGAATCCAGCGTCCCGAACGAGCTTGCAAAACGTTTGCAGTTTGTCGTGAGTCGAAGATGTATCCAGGTCATATACTGTGATGTGTACTACCTGCTGGAACAGTGGTTCGTTATCCTTCCACTTGTGCGATAGCATTACGTATCGGAAGTACTGCCGCACTTCACGTTTGATCCGGACGTAGTCGATGCGTGTGGTCATCGATGATACAAGTTCGTTGAAGATTGGCAGGGATTCGAATGCAGAAGCCTGATCGGCTTTATTGTGCAGACGGCCGGTGGTCGTGTTGATGAGTACGCGTGGCGAATGACGAATAGTCCGTTGAACAATCTTGCGAATCGTTGCTCGTGTGCCCGATGGGCCAATGTACCGGTCACCATATTCTGTCGAATGATGTGAACAAGTCGTGCTTACCGTGGTAACGATAATACGACTCACGACAAATGTCCGGATCAGGTGACTGCGCTATCTTTGAGAGCTTCGTCTCGAATGCATCCACCGCATTGTCAAAGTCTCCCGCCTTGTGTAAAGCTGCATGTTTCATCTCGTAACCCCATGGCGACGATGGATCGAGTGTGATTGCCTGATGATTATGGGTCAACAAGATTGACCTCCATGAGGCAAAAATGATGTACCTGGTTCGCATCATCCAGAGCCTGCGTCCACGACCTGGTGGCCATGCGTGCCTTGCCTCGCTTGATGAGAACGCCTTGTAGAGAAGGGGAATTGAGGGATAATGCGGTCGAATAGTAGGAGAAATGTTACGTAAGCGACGACAGGTGCGCGAACACTCACCAAGAATCAATTCCGAGTCTTCACCGTACAGAACCACATCCCCCCCCAATTCAGCCGTCATTTGGTGGAAACACTCGACCGCATCCTTCGTGCGACCCGCTGCATGCCAAGCTTCGCACAGACGCTGCCGAATTGTGGTGTCGAGATTATCAAATTTCCACCCGGATATCTGTCAAAGCAGGTGATTTCGATACGTTGCAATACAGCCATTGGGAACCCTACCAATGAGATCACCAGGAGCGATCGGCCCTCGTCATGTCGCATTTGAGCCTGTGCACGCTCGAACGATTGTATTGCACCCCCGTAGTTGCTGCGCTGCATATGTGAGTTTCCGAGGAGAAGACACATATATGCTTGCTGGATATGTCAGTGGTGATATTCGCCGCGTGGTAGAGCGTGTGCACACGCCTGAACTACATAGCAAATCGAGTTGACGGGGATCGTGGCGATGAGCTGGTCTACGCGTGATACCGCATCGCGGTGCTCTCCGGCCACGAACACGATGACAGCCTAAGGGATATCAGCAGCTGAGGGGGAACCAGGCTCGAAAATACAGACCTTGACGAGAAGGAGAAAGCTAACGTGAGATGAATGGAAGCGTTCGAATGCGATGTCGCAGGCCTGATAGCCGCCGTGCCTATCCCCATTGCCGACAAGCGCTAGACTCTTTGCGATGTAACCAATGACGGACGGCCCAATTTCGATGGCCTTTGTGTAAATCAAGGTCAGCGTCAGTGTATGGGAGAACAGAGCAACAAGTACCCGTTCGGCGTCGACGAGTGCTGCATCCCACTGTCGCAAACGAGCTCGGACGAGAGCTCGACTAGCGAGTACATGATGGGTTGGATTCCGAGACTCGGCGATCGTTGCGGTCAATAACGCGTTCGCGTTTTCGAGTCGATCGTGCTTCCATGACTGGAGCACAGCATCGTCGATCTGAATGTCGGGTTCCTGGAAAGTGGGATGTAGACGAGACAATGGGATTGGATCCTGTTTGGAAAGATGAGCGGAACGTTGTTGAGATGCACCAACGATACTGACAGTTATGGGAGCTAGACTTCTGACGTTGACTTTCCCGCCTTGTTCAGCAGTTGCAAGAAACTGGTCATCTGGTGAGAGTGCGATCGAATATAGGGGTTGAGTGAGCTGAATGAGACCGAGCTGGGTGTGTGTTGATGTGCCCAAAAACGTGACGGTATCTTTGGTAGCGTATGCGATGAATCCCCCATGCTTTGGAAGGGCGATGCACGACAAGTTGTTCGCATTGGGAATTGACCATTCGGAGACTGTTGACCCGGTGGATGCTTCGAATTGCTTGATTGTACTGTCCGATACGACAAAGAGGTGGTTGTTGGACCAGAGGAGACCCTTGTTCCACTGCGGGGTTACCTTTACTGGGATGTCCATGAGCAAACGGCCATCGTTGCTGTTATCACCCAATGCTCGTGGTCGAGTGTGTACTTTTTTCAAGTTGCGAGTTGCGACTCGGACGCCGAAGACGGTGGCTGTGCGGTTGTGCGATGCTGTGACCAGTCGAGTCGAGTCAGGCGAGAAATCGACGCCGTAGATGAGGCCCTCCCTGTGGTATTCGCATGTTTTTGTGCCCCACATGATTATCCCGTCGAATGTCCCCGCTGCGATCCATCTCCCGTTCTTCGACACTGCGAGGCAGTAGACTGCGGACCAGGGCATTGCCAGTGTTGCCATTTGTTTTCCGTCTTCCATTCGCCACACCCCAACTTCATGACCACCACCGACGATGTACTCGCCATTCGCTGCAAATGCCACTGCCTGTATATCGTCGCGGCCGTTGATTTCGATGAGCGGGGAACCCTCTTGTTCCAGGGTTAGCATGAATGCAGCTCCATTTCACCAGAGCGCACCAGACATTGCATTCATCAGCGACACTGTCGCAGAGCAGTGGTGAAAGTCAATAAACAAGCTGTCGCAACTCGCTGCCCTTCATTGATATAGATGAGTTCACACGTTCCATCACCTCGTGTTTTCGGCGCTTGTTCACGCGAGCCGCGATTCCACCGCCGAGGAATCACCAACTTGGCACCGCGTCACAAAAACATGCATACGAACCTGCAAGGCCGACAAGTCGTCGCCCGTTTCGTGCTGCGGCACTCTTTAATTTCAGATATTTATGCCCGACGAATTCAAAACAAACCGCCGGTTTCTGCGTCCAGGTGGATGAGATAGCAGACAAGCAGTCGATCGTGTGCGTTTGGCATACTTGCAGGTAGGGTTTCACACTGGTCACACCCTCGCGATGCACACATACAGTTCTCCTATGTTCATCACGCCTGCAGACTGGGCTGTTGGCATCCCTCGTAACCATCGTTCCGTCTCCACGTACACACGATACCGCATAACTCAGAGTGCCTCCGTGCACGCCATTCGTATGCAAGGTGTTGACCTGGCATGCCCGACTTCAGCAATCTTCGTTCATTCTTGCCCTCATTCCCAACAACAGATTGCTTTGGCTTTACAATCGGGGCAGGCCGGCGCACGGCAAGATTGTCGATGGACCACTTTCCCGTCGACTAATCTGGTCTGACTTGGAAACGCCCCACAACGACGGGTAAAGCAAGACATCAGGCACTCTCTCGACTCTAACGCACTGACGGTATCAATAATACTTTATACGGAACTTGAATGTCCCGGCGATGGCGTGGACGATCCTAAACATAGTCTCGCGCCGTCATATCCACGGCCGCAATGGGGTCGGGGGATGTGAGGTACTAGGGTCGGCGGGCACGCGAGCGCATGGAGCGCCGAAGACGAACAAGAATGATAACAACGAAACGACCAGGGACCGGTTGAGACGATTCGGAGGCGGTCGTCGCTGCGACCGAGGACTCGACACCCGCGAGATGATTTAGAAGCGAGGGAAAGGAGTGAGCCCCAGCGAAAAAGAGCTTCCAACCGGAGATCGCCGCACAGGAGTGAACCATGTCTGGCGCTACCAGACGCTAGGGTGAGGCCGAAGGTAGAGTGGATTCTATGCCCTCGTCGTTCCAGGCCCACGGTGAGTCACCCTGACCCGAGGCATTTCGCGGGGAAATCCGTGTATGTACCGCACATACAGACATTAGGGTAGCATGTTCTCCCCTCTCGTCCCACCGGGTGTAGACCTCAACCCGTTCCTGCTGCGCAATCAGGCCTATTCTGATGAATGAATCGAACAATATGACCGTACAAGGAAACGGGGGGATTATTTCTAACCCGGCCTTATCATCGAATGACTGAGCCAGCGCAGGTACCGTACCTGAATCGAATCACGCGATCGAGGACGAGTGGATAAATAGAAGGCTCCAATGTAAGCTGGATCAACGAGTTCCTCCCACTCACCTCGGTACGCCCACACTTGTTGTGCAACAATGGTTCGAAACTGACTTCAAAGCCGTTTCCTGAAGCATCTGAAAAAATGGTCTGGGTGTCCAACCGTGCCGTCAATACCATTCATGTTTCCATTACGAACAAGAGCGGCGGGAGCGCCGAAACATACACCATTCTCCCTCAGCCTGGAGTGAATGAGGTTTACGCAAACAATCACTGGAAGAGGAGTGGGAACGAGACGTTGACCATCCTTAGGGATGGCGGGAAGGAGCAGCTGCTCACGGTCGGCCCAAGCGACTTTGTCCGGGTGTATTCCGACGTAGTGATCGTCAGTCAGGCGAACGTGTTGATTGCATAGGCTCGAAAGAGGGGGGGGGGGCATGTACACAGTTTGCCGATGAATGGTCCTGTATTGTAAGAGGGCGGTCATGATGTAAAGTCACTGTACCTTCGATCGAGGTTCCTACCAAATCTGGACTGTGACACACAATTATCGATGATGATACTCGAAGTAGCGCCAGCGGTTAGAGCGTTATCACGAGTGGTGAGGGAGCGCCGGACAAGTGCGTCTTCTATGGATCCGACACCCGTCCGGCGAGGATTCAAAGCCTGTTATCGAGAGCCAAGTGGACCGTTGGAGAGGGCCAGGCTAAGGATAACTGCCCCGGGCGAGGCGGTCCGGCGGAAGGGTCTGGGATTGAGGACCAACTGCTGCACAGACGACGAGTAGCACCTACGCTGAGGACACCAGCCACTCCGTCATGACGCCTGCCACCGCTGAGGTCCCAGCGCCTGTCCTGGTCTCTCCGGCACACCGTTAGGCTGGAATGTAACGAGGCCCGGCCGGTGCCAGTGAGAGTGCAATCGAACGTATGGATTGAGGATGTCGGATGAGACCGACCCGGGTGTGTTGACGTGTCCCAAAGCGTGACGGTATCTCTTGTAGTATATGCGATGAATTCCTCATGCTGCGGTAGGGCAATGCATGAGGAGCTGGTGGTGTCGGGAACTAGCCAGTTCGAGACTGTTGACCCGGTGGATGCTTCCAATTGCCTGATTGTGCAGTCGGATACGACAAAGGGGTGGTTGTTGGACCAGAGAAGACCACTGTTGGTTTGACACATCGGCGAAGCGCCGGCTGCCAGCGTGGTGTGACCGGGCGATGTGGCGATCGAGGGAGGAGGGGTGGGTGGTGTTGATGGAGTATCGAAGGTGGGAGGTGAATGCGTCGGCTCGGGATCATCGGCCTGTCTCGGTTGTCTTCCTGGTCACGGTGAAGAAGGTGGTGGGGAAAACGAGGGGGAGCGGTGGGTGGAGGAGGGGCGGTGGAGGGGGATAGAAGTGGCCCTGTTGGCGGATGCGAAGGCGTTTTATGAGGCGCAGGCGCCACGGAGCGTATTCAATATATATTCAGGACGTAGCGAGATTGTAAGGTATCACATTTCGAGGAAGCGATGGGCCACCACGGGGAATTGTACTTAGCTTATTTTACGTGAATATTTTTCGATTGCTGAGGATGGTATCGTATCTAAAGATTTGTGGCGTATGTTACAGTGGCGAGGGCAAGGGGGAAAAGTGGACCCGATATACACGACAAGGAAAGTTAGGCCAGTCATGCTTGGACTGAATATCTGAATCACTTTCCTCCCAGATCCTAGTTCTCAAGCGACACCACGATGTGGGTTTATGCATCGATACCCCAAGAGCCGGGCGGTGCCCGCCCCGATGATCACCACCCCAAACAGAGCAATAAAGGTTATGGAAAGCGCAAGCCAGGTTGAAGACGACTGGGTGGTTGATACCTGGCTACCTGCGGTTGATGTCGAAACAGGGATGAATTCGAAGAGATCATAGATGTTGCCATTGCAGCAGTTGTGTAGTTGCACCTGTAACACTCTTAGCAAACAAGGACGTCAGATATATATGGACTGACTGGTGTATTCTGAGCTGTCCCTCCGTTCTGGACATTCAATGCGAGTGAATAAGTGCTATTGGTAGCAATCCTGTAATGTAGTTATAACCCTACTGGTACAAAGCGATAGATGTTACCTACACGTATTGAGGCGGATTTGTTACGTTCAGCCTGATACTCCAGTAGAATGGCGTTGAACTTTGTTGCACAAGGGAGTCTAGTTCAGTAGGGGTGGTGGTACTGATGTATGTATTGTACTGGACGTTTTGGAGAGTGTATGTACCATCCCCTATGACTTCCACGTCCCACTTGGGGAAGTAGAGTGAGGAATGAGTGGCTCTAAGGCAAAGCTGAAAACCTACCTGTTGCTGTAAAGAATTACCGAAGTTCCAGACCGTCACGTTAGCCTGGCTGCTTGCAAGCTCGACAAACGCTCCTGTGTAACTCATAATAGTATATGTGCCATTTTGCAGGTCTGTGGCTACAGACATTCTGCTGAGAGAGGGAGGGATTAGTGGATAGCACGTAGGTGTCGAAGGGGGCCAAATTTGAAGGTTTTCTCGTTTAACGGTTACGGCAGCCACTGGCCCCACCGCCGCCGGCATCTGCAAAGCAGTATCATAACGTTATTGTTGACTCCTCTCCACAACTTTTTCGCACCGAAGCCGCTGGGGCCTCTCGTGAGCATCTAAGCGATCCCAAAAAGTGACTTAGTGGTTGCATACCTCAGCTAAAACGCCCAAAGCCGATTTTGCAGCACCCTGTTCATTCCTTACTACTGGGAACCGAACACATTCGGAATGATAACAGGGTACAGCCTATCACCCCTTCAAGCGGCTAAACCGGGATTGTTGTTTCCAAAATAGGCAAAACGCTGAACAACAAGGTGATACTTAAGTAAATCCGCATTTCTTTGTTTCGCGTTAAGCTGGGCGCAACAAACCTACTATTACAGGTCACATCGTGCGGCATCTCCAAGCTGTACAGCAACTTCGTCAGTGAAGGTAACTCGTCAATTTCCTTAACATCAAGACAACCTTTCCATTGTCCACACATAAATATCATTTCTACATCATAGTTTAGAGTACTGAGAACTTGAACGGGCTCATTTGAAGCAAAAATGAGCGGGGTCGTCAAGGGTGCTTCGGTGTCACCTGCAGCCCGTGCCGAAGCTGAGTTTGAATTTAAAGCGCTGTGGTGAGTGTGGTGACACGCACTATCGTGATGGACACCGCCAGTGAACATTGAGCTTTTTTGGCCCCAAAGGGCCTCACATTGAAAACTACGCTCGCCGCCGAGCGCTGGCTCTCTAACTCAACCCACTACTAGCCATGAGTAGCATTGAAGCTTTGATAGGCATCCCTGCCGGCTCACTTGGCGCTTTACTTCCTGCCTTCAATATAGTGCAACAGATGGTGAATATTTACGATCGTATCAAATTCGCTAGGAAGAGATGCAAAGCTGTCATACAGCGAGCAGCATTCGTGATCAAAGAGGTTCATCAAAGTTTGAGCAAAAATCAAATTCCGACACCATCGGACATTACAGAGCTTCAAAGGTACGTGCATGCTGAACAACATTGTTGATCATTGAGTCGAAATCATATTATAATATTGTTGAATTTGGCTAATCTGATAGGAAATTCGAAGACATCCAAGGTATCATGAAGAGGCTTGCAGAGCTGTCATTCTTCAAAGCACTACTCCGCTTTGACGAAATCAACCTCGAGATCGAAGCAGCGAATCAATGCCTTACTGATTGTTTGCAACTTTTTCCTGTGAGTCGGTGATTTGAAGAAGGTTGATGTTGTTGATGCTACGTGTATCTCTAGATCAAGCTTTTTTTGTATGCGCAAGCCGAGAAGGACAAGGAGGTGAAGGCGGCGGAGCTTGATCGCGCATTTCTCCTACAGCTCCTCAGGAACATAGTGGGAGACTATCCAAAGATTCGTCGTCAATTCGAGCTTCACAGTGATGAGGATGAAGATCAAGCCATGGCTGTCATGGAGAGGGTATGTGAATCTTCGTGCTAGCATCCTTCAAAGAATTAATTCCTTAGAAACTGAGGAATGCGAACACTGTCTCTCAAGAAACTGTGGAGATGCAGGTTATACAAAAGAGCTTCGAGTGCATTAAAACGACTACGGGGAGAAGTGCGCCAAAACAGACCAAGTGGTTGATCACCAAATATGATCTTGATGTTCGTGGCACGATCGGTGGTGGAGGCTTTTCTACCGTATCTATGGCGCAATTTCGGGGCATGACAGTTGCAGTGAAGACATTGAAGGACGTCGGGGTTGCGAAAGAGGTTGGTCACCAGTGACTACGCTTACAAGTTGTCTAATGCTTGTGTACAGTCACTGGAAAGTGAGATCGAAATTTGGAGCAGGCTAAGGCACGATCATATCGTACCGTTCTATGGCGCATCCACCTTGACGCATCCGCCTTATATCGTATCGCGGTACATGCGTAACGGCAATCTTATTCGATACCTCGCTAGGAAACCGAATGCGGATCGCACGAAGTTGGTGTGTCCCAATACTCACGGAGGATGCTGCAGATTATTGACTTAAATGCAAAGATATTCGAGGTCTCTCTTGGAATGTTCTACCTGCACGAGGAGCACATTGTTCACGGTGATATCAAAGGTGTAAGTGTATTGTACTGCTACATTTTATGCCTAATTTATGCGACCATAGGTGAATGTGCTGGTAGATGACTCTGGGAAGGCATGCATCACCGACTTCGGTCTCTCAAAGCTTTTCTCGGGAACAGCAGGGGCGGAAAAGGGCAAGATTTCAGGAACCCTCCGTTTTCTATCGCCAGAAGCTCTGAAGGGTCAACCTTTGACTTTCGAATCCGATGTATTTGCGTTCGGTATGCTGATCTACGAGGTATCTGCAATTGCAAGTGTTAATCGCCCGCTCACCTGAGGCCCCCAGGTGTTTGCAGGCGAGACCCCGTTCATCGGGGAGCCTGACGACAAGATTCGGGGAGGTTGTCTTGAACTTCAACGCCCTACCTCGAGCCAGGTTGACGAGCGTGGTTTCAACGATGCCCTCTGGAAGTTACTTTCTGAATGTATTTCCCGCGAACCTTCTGCGCGACCACCTTTCCAGCGGATTCAGGCACGCCTCTCCTCGATGACAAAGGCAGAACCGTCCTCTCAAAGCCTTGATCCGGGTAAGAATCTATTCAAAACTCATATCCCCTTGCTAATTTTCCAACAGTTACTGAAGATCACCATGTGACTAATTGGAGTGAACCGATCATTGGCACTGACACCTTTCCTACTCTGTGTAACACGACACCACTGCTGTCCGGAACAGGAAAACCAGTATCGGGGGAAGAGTGTAGACTCTCACCCAACCGATCTATTACACATGACATCAAGGATGTACCGCCAGTTTGTGTAGAGGTGACGCTCAGGTACTTCGGTGTCAAATTCGGTGTCTTATCGCGAGAGCCTGGTGCATATCTGGAGGAAAACAACTCCTTACAATGGCAACCGATTAAATCTGCGAAACGTTCTCTGTTGCGGTGCGTGTCCGATGAATATTGTGATTGTCTCCCTGCTGATCTTTCCCTAGGGCCGGAATCAACCAATTTACGTTCCAGAGCAGTATCTTGGAAGGAAACAATTCATGGGCCTTGGAAGGCAACGACGTCATATTGCAGTCTTCGTTGATCGATCGTGGGGTGTGCCGCTTCGGGGATGTCCAAACTGCCCAAAAATGGTTCGACCTCCAGTTAAGCTTCGCCAGTAATGGGACGGTGGGTGAATGGGGTAAGTTACTACTTTCTTCAACGTTCCCACATACTGAGTTGTGCAGGTACTTCTAACGTGAAGGGTGATTGGTTTCAAACTGTCCGGAGCTGGAGGCGCTTTGAACGTGGCAAGATCCAGAAGGCTGGCCTGATCCAAGGCACTCCAACCTTAGTGGTATGTGTCTTCCGCTCTTCCGATGTTGTATGCTGACAATGGGCTAGCCATTGAACAGCGCTTGGATTAATTGTGATTTGCCCAAACGTTGGGAAATCGACGATTCCGCTAGAATCGTGAACTCTGTCGCTTGTATCACCAACCCTCGCTCCGCCCAGCCCGGTAAATTCTGTTGCAAAGTTGAAGGACGTAAAATCGTCCTTGAAACGTATCGACAGAAAAATGATGCAGGGCCAATCATGGCAAGGGAGGAACTCTATCCTTCAGTGGAATGTGCAGAAACAATGTTCCGGGCCCTGACGACGATTTTGGAAAAAGTCAAGGAGAACAGTAGATTCGGCATCTTTTCCTTCTAGGCGCTTATAGAGCTGTCCACCACTAGTGGTGAGAGTTCCGAGCCTCATATTGAACGTGACGAAGTTCCTGTACTTAGTGGTTCTCGAATGGTGTAATGATACGTGGTAATACGAACGACCCAGCATCCGTCGATCAGGCACTCTCGACTTTAATGCACTGACGGTATCCACAATCCCCACTTTGAGTATACGGAACTTTGAATGGCCCCGTGGGCTCGGACGGCCCTAAACATAGTCTAGCGCCGTCACATCCGCGGCCGCAGGGTGGTCGAGGGATGTGAGGGGTCGAGCGCATGGAGCGACGAAGACGAACGGACGATTCGGAAGCGTCGCTGTGACCGAGGGTTCGACGTGTGCGAGACACGGTGACGAGGCGAGGAGTGAGCCCCAGCGAAAAAGAACCTACAACCAGAGATCCCCAAAACTTTGTCGCACTATACCGTAGTAAGCCAAAGTCAAACTTGTAGCGAATTGGTGCTCCACCAGAATGCACAGCCAATCACAACCATGATTTCTGTCGCTGTTGGTATTCACCGACGGCGGTGTTCCAAGCGGCTTCCCTCTTCATTGACTCAGCCCCAGATAGTTGCGGCTTTGTCAAACAGGCCCCGTGGCAGTGCAACCGATGAGTGGTGAGCCCTGCGCAAATGAGGATGGGCTTACATTAGGCACCTCACAGCCTTGTCAAACGAGCTTGAGCTGTTTGACGAGTGTCGAAGTCTCTTTGTGCAGCCGGACGATGTCGCTGCTGAAGTGCTGACCTGTGGACACGACGCCATGGGGCAGCATGGACATACCCAAGACCAATGTGTGCTTACTCAGTGTACCCGGGGTCCATGCCCGGCAGATTCCGACCCGCGACCTTTTTAAATGCATTTTTCGCAGGTTATGTCGCTCAGGGAAGGTCAATAAAGACGGCTGTACTCAAGATCATCCCATGATCATCCCATGATCGATCTGTTTGGGTCTCCGACGTGACTCCATGCCGTCAGCGAGAACGTGTTGCGCTGTCTTCACTTCTTGTGGCGAACGCCGAGAATGTACACAATCAAAGGATACGGATACGGCGTGCCTAGAGTCCCATTCGCCGGGTGAAGAGATTTTCTGAGGTGGGGGCGAAGGTGGCTATTCTCTCCAAGATGTTTTTGTTCCAGGCCCACAGTCAGTGTGTCCCTCTGGCCCGAGACGTTTCACCGGGAAATTCGTGCACTCCCCTCCCGCTCCACCGAGTGTAGACTTCGAAGCGTTCTTGCAGCGCAATCAGGTCTATTCTGATAGATGAAGCGAACCATATGACCGTAGTCTAAGGTTGGAAGGGATCACAGCCTCATTGTGATGGTTATGCGGTGAAACACGGATGACGCCACCCGAGAAAGAGATCAGCTCATGAATGACTGCTACCCTGCCGATTTGATCAAAATGCTCGTGCAGCCTGTCGATAGCTATCCACATTTGGGTCATTATGGGGTTGCCAACAGCCCCCCCATTTCTTCTACCTTCGTCTCGTGCAATTTTTCGGCGTACGTGATCCGCAGTTTAGAGCTCATAGCTGTCTGCAAAACAGAGGTCCTGGACATGACGGAGCAACCTCGTACCTTCCTCATGTCTTATAATATCCCTGGACCCGCTTGACGTAAAAAGAGATGAAAGGCGGCACGGGGATCAAACAACTCCCGCTACAACCGTGACAGGATAAGATGGGCGGCGACGTCGTTTATTTGGAAAACAATAAGAATGGAAGCTCGCAGCTTCCTCGGGAGAAAAATCATTGGAGCCGTTGCCCTCCTGGTTCGACGACGCCCAGAGAGACGCCCGAATGCACACAGCCAAGGGATACGAACACGGCGCGTCTAGAGCCCGATTCAGGGGGTGAAGAGATTGCCTGAGGTGAATCCCCTCCCAGTTCCAGGCCCGAGACGTTTCACGGGGGAATCCGTGCATGGACTGCGACATTGCGGCAGCGTGTTCTCCCCTCTCGCCCCACCGGGTGTGGACTTCGAACCGTTCCTGCGGGGCAATTAGCTCTGTTCTGATAAATGAGGCGTACAATATGACCGTACAAGGAAGCGGGCGGACTCTTTCTAACCCCACTTCATCGTCAAATGACTGAGCCAGCGCAGGTGCCGTACCCGAATTGATTCACACGAACGGGGACGAGTGGATAAATAGAGGGCTCCAATGTAGGTTGGGTCAAAGGATTCTTCCCACTTACCTCGGTACGCCCACACTTGTTGTGCAGCAAGGGCTTGAAGCTGACTTCATAGCCGTTTCCTGAAGCATCTAAAAATGGTCTGGGTATCTAACCGTGGCGTCAACACCATTCATGTTTCCATTACGAACAAGAGCGGCGGGAGCGCCGCCACATACACCCTTGCCCCTCAGCCTGGAGCGAATGAGCTTTACGCAAACAATCACTGGAAGAGGAGTGGGAACGAGTCATTGACCATCCTTAGGGATGGTGGGAAGGAGCAGTTGGTCACGGTCGGCCCGAGCGACTTTGTCCGGGTGTATTCCGACGTAGTGATCGTCAGTCAAGCGAACGTGCTGGCCGCATAGGCGGATACCGAGAGGGGGAAGGGAGACATACACGGTTTGCTGGTGAATGGTTCTGTATTGTAAGAGGGCGGTTATGATGTAAAGCCACTGTACCTTGGAGGCCCCTACGAAAATCTGGAACAGACACAAATGGTTATCGATGATGATCGATGATCCTCGAAGTATCATGGTAGCATGCTCAAACATTGGACGCCGGGACACCCGCCTCTGTTCTTGGATGCTACCCAATTGGGTGTCAAACCAGAATGCGATATAGAGGATAGAGTCACCCTGGGCCAGATGTTGCTCACTTATCCAACCTCACAACCTCCCTCCTTCAAAATCCTCATCAGTTCGCTTACCATGTTTGTATTTCCGTTCCTAAGCGAACGCATCCCTGGCAGAGCTCTTTGACATATTCTACTCTGACTGCCGTTGGTACCCGTGCGGAGGTTCAGGCAGTTGACCACTACTTGGGCTTCGTAAGATCTAGGATGTAAGGGTGGGATCGGTATAGTTGTGATTTCGTTCATGACATGATGTGCAGAGACACCATTTGACTTGATCGACCCAGGGGGGGCACTAGACCTCATACGGTCTGGGTATAAAAATAAAAATAAAAAACCGAGAATCAGCACATCCGACGACCAGGGGAAAAGTTGACAATGGGCTTTACGCAGCGGTGGACACTACCATTTGAGCGAAGTAACGAGAGAGGAGAAGGGGGACAACACATGGGCAGGTTTCAAACTCCGCCAGGACCAGGGAGAAGAAAAATGACCATGACATCATTGATATGATCCCTGCAATCACGGATTGCTTGTACATCTTGACTAGCTTTTGCCTCAGAGCCGTGCTGCCAGTGCCGAAATCGTCGCTGGACTGTTTTGAAGGTGCCTTCGACATGCCTTCCGAGCCACAGGAAGGGAACAGACAACACTCCATCATCTTACCGCGTAGAGTACGTAGGAGCGCATGGAGCAAGATGGCGAAGAAATGATCTGCAAAAGGAATGGACGGCGTTTACTGATATGGGATGCCCTGGTAGTAAAGCGCGGTGGTGTCCATCACTACTCTAGTCAGTACATAACCTCACGCCGAGGTCGATGTCGTCGGTCAAGGCAATATGACGCACGAGGCTGGTTAGAGCGTTATCACGAGCGGTGAGGGACAGCACTGTACAGGTGCGCCTTCTAGATCCGACACCCGTCCGACGAGGATTCAAAGCCTGGTATGGAGAGCCAAGTGGACCGTTGGAGAGGGCCAGGCTGAGGATGACTGCCCCGGATGAGGCGGAAGGGTTTGGAATTGAAGGTTTACTGCAGCTTGCTACACAAACGACAAGTACGCCAAGGACACCAGCCACTCCGCCATAAGCCCTGCCGGGCACCATCCCAGCGCCAGTCCCGGTCTCTCCGGCAAGCGAGGCTCGGTCAGCGACCTATCCCAGAAAAAGGTCACTGAGACCGAAGAGCAGGAGTCCGACTTCAACAGGCCAGCGCGTGACCGTGACACAACGCGACGCGTTCCATTTACCAATTTCCACCACGGAAGTCTATTTCTGTGGATGTGTGAATGAGATGAGAACGATCGGAAAGCCTAAAAGTCATGGAGGAGAAATGAAGGGACGCCTGAGGAAGAGAGATTTAGAAATTTACAGTTACTTGTAATCGGCGATACCAAGCCAATCGCGCTCCCATGAATGGAACGCAGCGTCGTCGAATTGGATGTCAGCCTGAGGTTCCTGGAAAGTGGGATGTGGACGACCGTGGGATTGAATCCTATATGGAAAGACGAACGGAACAAGAAAGTCGTTCAGAGCCGCGATATGTAAAGGAACACGATACTGACAGTGATACTAGATAGACTTCTGATGGCGATTTCCCCGCTGATCCCACCAATTACGAGAAATCGGTCGTCCGGTGAGAGTGCAATCGAACGTATGGATTGAGGGTGTCGGATGAGACCGACACGGGTGTATGTTGACGTGTCCCAAAACGTGACGGTATCTCTTGTAGAATATGCGATGAATTCCCCGTGCTGTGGTAGGGCAATGCATGAGGAGCTGGTGGTATCGGGAACTAGCCATTTCGAGACTGTTGACCCGGTGGATGCTTCCAGTTGCCTGATTTTGCTGTCGGATACGACAAAGAGGTGGTTGTTGGACCAGAGAAGACCACCGTTGTACCATGGAGTCAGCGTTACTATGATGTCCACGAGCAATTTAAAGCAGCCATCGTTGCTGTCCCAGACTCGAACAGAATAAGCAGTGGCTGTCGCGACGCGATCTCCTTGTGGCGAATATTTCGCTGCCATCACCCAATCCTCGTGGTCGAGTGATAGTACTCGTTGGCGAGCTGCAACATCCCAAACGTTGGCTGTGCGGTTCTTCGATGCTGTGACGAGTCGGGTCGAGTCGGGCGAGAAATCGACTCCGAGGATGTCAGCGAGATCCTCCCTGTGCGTGAAGAATTTTTTGAGTGTCTTTGCGTGCCACACAATCGTATAGCCCTCGTATGTCCCCGCTGCGATCCATCTGCCATCCTTCGACGCCGCAAGGCAGTAGACATCCCGCGCTGCCATTGTTGCCATTTGTTTGCCGTCTTTCACTCGCCACACTCCAAGTCCATCACCACCGCCGGCGATATACTCGCTATTCGCTGCGAATGCTACCGTCCATATGTTGCCGCCGCCGCCGATTTCAATGAGGGAACGCTCTTGTCCAGAGTTAGCATAAACACAGCACCTTTTCACCAGAACGCACCGGTCGTTGTCGACGACGCATTCATCAGCGACAATGTGGCAGAGCAATCGTGAAAGTCGATGAACAAGTTGCGATGGAACGTACTGTGCAGTGATTTGTATCAATGAAGCTGATGAAGGGCAACGAGTCGAAGTATATAATGCGAACGAAGCACGGCGTGTTGTCGGCGCTGGACCAGAGGAACCGTTCGCCCTACGAAGGGACCGCGTCACAAAAACATTCACACGAACCATTGCGTGGCCGACAAGTCGTCAGCCGTTTCGTTGTCCAGCACACTTCAACGTCAGATATCTATACTAGATCGATTCAAGACAAACGGTTTCTGCGTCCAGGCAGGTGAGATCGCGAATGTCCTGCTCCATGGTGCAGACATATAGTTGATCGTGTGCATTTGGCATATTCACCTGGTTCGCCGGCGGGTTGTTGGGCCTGTCTTCGAGATCCTTGCCAGGTACGTATCCCTCAAACCGCTTCTCCTGCACTCAACACGTCAGAGTGAACCCAGGATCACTCGTAACCATTATTCCACCTCCTCGTAGCCGAGATACCGCATATCTCAGAGACACCGCTCGCGGGCAAGGTGTCCATTTCTACACCCACTACGTGCATATTTACTACATGACTTCACCGAGGTCGATGTCGTCCGACGGTCACGGAAATATGACGCCCCCTAAGGCCAGTCAGAGGGACAACGCTGTACAAGTACCACGCCCCCTATGGATGACACCAAGCCGGCGAGGATTCAGAATTTGATATGTATCACACCGTCAGACCCCCAGGAGACTTCCCGTCTCGAATAGAAGATCAGCTTTCGAGGAGACAAATCTCGAAAAAATACAGTCGCCAACGAGCTTGAAAGGAATGTTACAACAAGGTTCGAGAAAGTGACGGATGATGTCGCGATACGATCGCCTTGCGGCGAGTATTTCGCTGCTATCACCCAATCCTCGTGGTCGAGTGTTAGTACTCGTCTGTGAGTTGTAATGTCCCCACCGTGGCGGTCCTCGACGGACGAGTCGAGCCGAGTCGGGTGAGAGATCGACACCATATAGGTGGTGTGATCCTCGTTGTGCGTGAAGACTTGTTCGAATGTCTTTGCGTCCCACACAGACAAGACGCCCTAGCCTGTCCCCGCTGCGATCCATCTGCCATCCTTCGACACAGCGAGAGAGCGGGCATCCCACGCTGCCATTGTTGCCATTTGTTTGCCGTCTTGTGCTCGGCACACTCCAAGTCCGACACCCCCACACACCGCCTATGATACACTCTCCATTCGCTGTAAATGTCACCGCACGTATTCCGCTACCGACGTCGGTTTCTATGAGCGAGGAACGCTCTTGTCCGACGGTTAACATCAATGCAACTCCATTCCACCAGTACGCACCGGTCATAGTCGATGACGTGGCCATCAGCGATACTGTCGCGGAGCAACAGTGAAAGCCGATTCGTAGGTGGTGAATGCGAGTTCGAAGGGGTGCGTCAAGTCAGAATTTTTCTACGGTATGTGGCCCTTTTATGCTGCGAGGATGAAAAGGGACATCAAAGGGAGTGGCTACCGCGTTTCATCACCTCGTGTTTTGGCCGAGGGCATATTCACGCGGGTCGCGTATCCACCCAGGAATCGTCTCCCGTTTCGTGCGGCACCCTTCAATATCATGTATGCTTGACGAATTCATGGCAGACCGCGGGTTCCTGCGTCCAGGTGGGACGAGATATCGAATGCCCTGCTCCACGGAGCAGACATGCACCGTGTGCATTTGGGATACTCACCTAATTCTCAGGCAGGTTGATGATCCTGCAAGTTCAGCCTGCAACACCGACAAATGATTCCCCATTAGTGCCAACGGTGGGCGCGTACGATGATACGTCGAGAATCATACACATCCCTTTTTCGCGTCCTCAAACAGCTTAACGCAAGGCCGAGACTCGTGCTCAATGTGCTTTACCGCACTTGTTTGACGTTACCGGCGAGAAACGACCATACAGGTGTACGGTGGGTATTTCACTCTCGCGCACTGGTCAGCTCGGCGATGGGACGTTCATACTCGTGTGTAGGCACCCCATCAGGGAAGATCCACGCCGAATACGTTGGGCCAACCCCTCCTCGAGATGCGATCGACGTCTTTTTGGCGACGCGTGAAAAACGTGTTCCTAGGGTATGTTTAGTGCATCGAGTCGTCCCAGGAGGTGGTCTGCTACTATCATTCCTTGCTGTCCGCATCGAGTAGTATGGCGTCTTCGAGTCTTCGTGTGTGCTCTATCATAAGCGACAAGAAAAGGACGCTCCAGTATCCCCTCATCCCTCCCGGGTTTGTTCTTCCAATTTTCCGAGTCCTTCTCCTAAATAAACCATTCGTTTACCCACTTCGTGGAGCTCGTTCGTTTGGCTTTGCCGCCCACACGCGGTGCCAGGGCGCAGCGATACCCGCATCGTTACAAAGGCGACGCGCACGCGCATCTAAAGATATTATTTCGGCATTCAAAGCCGAGTTTGCGTCAACACCAATGTGGAGATTGGGATGCGAAGGGCGACGCTGACGCGGTGGAAAGTTCCTCGACGGACATCATCTCTCGAATCCATTGGTTTGATGGGTGCATGCAATGGGCAATGGAGATGTTGTACCACAGACTCCAAGACGGTGCGCGTGATCCAGTTGAAAGCATGGAGTGTGGTATGTCAAGGGGCTGGAGGATGTGGGCTGCTTCGTTCAGTTGTAATGAGCATCCCGTACGACGTAGGTGGAAATCTAATGTTGAGGCACGTTGTCCCCCTCGACTCTCGAGCCCTCCCAAGTGAAATGATACACGTGTGCGTACGCTAGTGGTCTACCCATTCGTTGATAGAGAAACGCCCGCCATTCAATGAACTGTATTCCCCGAGTTGTCATGCAACGACTGCAATGCAAACACCGCTACTTCCCTTTGACCCTCAAGTTGATCAAGCACGAGATACAGCAAATTAATGGTACGGAAGGAACGAATGGCTAAGGACTATGCGTAATTAGACACTGTAACTAGCACACTCAGTAAAATATAACCTCACGATATGCAGAACAGAGCACGTTTCTTTGTAAGCTATTTGCTGACCTTCACCACGTCTTGGAATCGTCGTTGCTTTCAAGCGGTCGCATCAAGGCCAAGCCTCCCACGCTGCATAACGGCTGTAAACCCAAAATGGCCGGCTACATAGATCCAACAACTCAGGCAACTCTGATGAACAGGCGGGCGAGTGCCAGTTACGATGGGAAAAGGGATTCAGAGAACGTACCGTTCACTGACGCCTTGTACATCTCAGGATCTGTCGGACTAAGCAGTTGGCGGCAGAAATTTATCGCTTTCTGCGAGCCCAAGTCAGCCACTCCGGAAGACATCGGACGTCACAGTGACCTCACCTGGAGCTCGTCTTCGGTGAGAGTCTTCCCAATGTCGGCTGTACCTTAAATGACTAGACGCGATACGACGTCAATGACGAGCTGACCGTGATCAGGATGCAACATACCACTGGGTCTGAGCAAGTCGAACGCACGATCGGGAACGTCCTCGTCGACATCACTCATCACAGAGGCTGGTTGGCTGCGAATCTGCCTGTACACTCCAGGTACGACGAGCAAAAACCTAATCCAAGTACAGATTAACAATTTGATCGCAAGCATCGATAACATTCAGATGCCCACACACCTAGTGGCCCTAGGATGTCCCGATTGTGGAAGTATGCCAGCGCTGCGCCTCAGTCCCGTGGCTAAACCATGATAGAAGCCGAGTGCGGTTGTCCGGCTTCCGCATCCTAATCGGTTTCCATGCTGTCAGCGAGAACATGTTTCGCTGTCTTCACTTGTTCTGCGGAACACCGAGAATGTACACAGCCAAGGGATACGGATACGGAGTCCCATTCACTGGGTGAAGAGATTGCCTGAGGTGAAGGATGGTAGCTAAGCGCCTCCAAGATTTTTTTGTTCCAGGCCCACAGTCAATGTATCCCCTGGTCCGAGACGTTTCACGGGGAAATCCGTGCACCCACCTCTCGCTCCATCGGGTGTAGACTTCCGCAATCAGCTCTATTCTGATAAATGAAGCGAACCATATGAACGTCCAAGGAAACTGGCGGATTCCCGACTTTGTCGTCAAATGACTGATCCAGCGCAGGTGCCTTGCCTGAACTGGTCCATACGATCCGGGACGAGCGGATAAATAGAGGGCTCCAATGAAAACTGGATCAAAGAATTCTTTCCACTCACCTCGGTACGCCCACACTTGTTATGCAGCAAAGACTCGAAGCTGACTTCAAAGCCGTTTCCTGAAGCATCTGAATAAATGGTCTGGGTGTCCAACCGTGGCGTCAACTCCATTCGTGTTTCCATTACGAACAATAACGGCGGGAACCCCGACACATACACCCTTCCCTCTCAGCTTGCAGTGAGTGAGGCTTACGCAAACAATCACTGGAAGAGGACTGGGCACGAGACGTTGACCATTGTTCGGGATGGTGGGGGGCAGCAGCTGGTTACGGTCGGCCCGAACGACTTTGTCCGGGTGTATTCCGACGCAGTGATTGTCAGTCAAGCGAACGTGTTGCGTGCATAGGCTCATACCAAGAGGGGGAGGGAGGGCATATGCGGTTTGCTGGTGAATGGTTTTGTATTGTACGAGGGCGGTCATGATGTAGAGCCACTATACCTTCGAGCTCCCACAAAAATCAAAATCTGGAACAGACACAAACAATTATCGATGATGATTGATGGTCCTCGAAGTACCATGCTGGAATCCACTCGGACATTGGCCGATTGCGCCCGGATACACCCAATTGGATGGGAAGGTGTCCATGAGCATTGAGGTTAAAGTTGGCGGTGTTTAAATTCCAGTACAGTCTAAGCCACTCGGGATTATCCACTACTGTACTTGGCCCTAGCCGCCCTCACACTCGAAGCGACGGTAGGAGCCTGCCAAAGACCTTGCAAGCAAGGTGACCTTTGTGCTCATTGCTCAACAATGTTCTTCATTGTAGGTGGGCTCTGTTTGCTCGGTGCTTCGTGTCGTCAAATTTGCCTTATAGAAAGAACTAACTCATACAATCCTTCTGCACCCGTCCTACTTCGGTCCTCGGATGCTCCAATTCTTGGAATCCAAGCTGTACGCAGATGTTGAAGGCACATGCTCAGGAGCATTTGGATACATCATCGCCGTTGTTTCTATCCTCGATATCGGAAAAGGGATGGTCATCAGCGGGAGCGGCCAAGCCGAGTTCATTACGCGGTATCGCGCCATTGTATTTAAGCCGTTCAAAGGTGAAGTGGTAGATGGCGTGGTCAATAATGTCAACAAGGTATGCAAATCAACTATGGTCCCGTGTACACCGTCATTCTGAGACAAAACCGTAGATGGGGTTCTTCGCGGATGTGGGACCACTGCAGGTTTTCGTTTCACATCAAGTAAAACTCATTGCCCTGCCACCCCATTTGCTTACTGCGCCTTTAGCTTATACATCCCGACATGAAGTTCGACCCCAACTCAAATCCACCATCATTCGCATCAGAAGATCAGGTATACGCCGTTTGACTTCATTTTCTATTATTCACTAGGGGTACTGGTCGTTTTTACCAGATCATCGAGAAAAACACTCGCGTCCGACTAAAAATCGTAGGTACTCGTGTCGACGCGACAGAAATTGTGCGTGCTCTATTCTTATTCAACTACTCGTATTCACTCCTTTCAGTTTGCCATCGGGACCATCAAAGAAGATCATCTCGGTGTCATAGATTGAATTCTACTTTCAGGGACTTGTGGGAGATGGCCACATCATAATGCTGAGTGTTCATTGCTGTATCCCCAAGGTCCTCTAGCTTCTCGCGGCAACGAGATTCAAATTCTGACAGAGGATGGTCACACAGATGCCACCTGCTTCGTAGGCACGATCACTGACCAAGAGTCCGTTTAGGATGGCGAGAGAAGCTTCGAGTTGGGAAACACGTGGAACGATGGTGAACTGAGTTATGATGAAAACTACGAGACACGCTCGCAAAGCGCCAGTCCTCAGTCAGTGTTATTACATAGATAGTCGACGGGGAGCTTGTTGTCGAGCATTAAACGTGCGAGGTCTTCGAGGGCGCGTGATGGCGCCTCGAGGTTTGCTTGTATAAAGGTCACGGTGGAGTCGTCCATTGCATTGTGTGTGGTACTTAAGTGATCGCGTCGCGTCCAGTCCGAGTCGCATCTAGCTCGATCGTGCTCCCACAAAATATATTACAGCATGGGAATTCCACATTCTCTGATTGGCTAAATATGCGTACACAAACACCTCGCCCATGTCTGTCCCTGCTGCGATCCATCTGCCGTCCTGCGACACAGCGAGAGAGCGGACGTCCCTCACTGCCATCAGTGTCATTTGTTTGCCATCATGATTCCACGCTCCATACTCCAACTTGTCCACCACCACCGCCCACGATATACTCGCCATTCGCTGTAAGTGTCACTGCCTTTATTTTGATATCCCTGTTGATTTCGATGAGCGGGTAACGCTCTTGTCCAAAGGTTAGCATCAATCCAACGCCATGTCACCAGACGCACCGGTCATCGTCGACGGCGTGATCATCAAGAGCTATAGTGAAAGTCAACGAAAAAGTTGTGTCCCTCGCATCCTATACCCTTTGCGCTTCATTGGTATAGATCGGTGCACGCATTTCACCACCTGTTGATACCAGGTCACGAAAACATGCGTGGGAAGGAGATGCACGGTTTCCGCGTCCATGTTGGTGAGATAGCAAATGTCTTGCTCCTCGGGTCAGACGTGCAGTCGTCCGTGAAGTTCGATCACGACGGTGGCTCGTAGGGGTGAGCGGATGATGTACATACTTCATACAGTAAGCATGTACATAATGAAAGGAAAGGTGTGGGCGAAGCCCCGGAGGGCGTTCCGGCCCGAAGCACTGTGAGGGCGAGCGAGCTGCGAGGGTGGGATGGGCACCAAGCAGGTCACTGAGGGAGCCCATGAGTGAAGTGCGACGGACAAACATAGGTTGTACGTCCCTGCAAGAG
>JBBPRK010000338.1:0-25873 GCA_038093075.1 Boletus patriciae | reverse complement strand
CTTGGATTCAAGTTCCCCCAGGCCACCTCCCGATCAGGATTGCCCAATTCGCTCGAGGCGACCGCTCGGATGGCAAACACAGGCTTTACCACTGGGCCATCTTCATCCCCACGTCGGCCAGTCGTGGAGTCGGCAACTTTTACGAGATCGGCGGTAGCCTACAGACTGGGTATTTTACCCAGCACGTCATCAACAATCGTCACTCCAAGTGGGATAGCGAAGAAAAGGGGAGCCACCTGGTCGGGTGGGTGGCGCCGAGCTACCTGGCGACTCTGGAAACGCATTTCTCCCTCGTTCCGATCCAGCAAGGGAGGCCGGACTGGAACTGCCAGACTTGGGTTGTCGAGGCGTTAAGGGGATTGGACCAATCACATATGTATGCGGTTCAGATGGACCTCGGCCAGTGGTTCCGGCAGATGGAAATTGTGGCGAAAGCATGGGAGGTTGGGGATGATGCTTAGGTTGAATAAATTTGTTCCGTTGTGTGGCGTACTGTAACACCCAAACCCTCGTCCGTGAGGTCTATCTGGACGAATCGAATGAAGTTGCACTTCGAGTGATTTATCTCGTGTTCCGTGAGTCTTCGGCCCAGTCACGATGAACTCCTTGGATCAAGTATAATTGGAGGTTGCAATTCGGAACGAAGGATTTCACCAAATGGTACAAAATGGTTCACTGGAGCACTATACTAAGGAGATTCTGATACGATATCAGACCGGCAGACGACACACTCTTGCTATACGCTCATCACGGGCAAAATTCAACTACATTCCGGAAACGATACGGTTACACGACTACGACTACGACGCAACAGGCAACATCCAAGACAGCGGTGAAATAGTACATGCATTGCTGCGTTCAGTAGCAGAAGCTTTGGCTACTATGTAGCCTCAAAGGCTTGCTCTCGGAGAATTGCGGATGCACCCTCGAAATGGGGACTAGGCCACCATGACTGCGATGGATGTCAATAAAGTAAACGTTCGATAGTAGCAGAGCATACAACAGCATTGTAAATTGTGGGCCTTGTATGCGGATACAGCAGGAGACAGTAGACAATGGTGTTGTCTGAGGGCCGTTGGACTCGTGAGTCTAGGTTATATGCCTTCTCGCGGAACAAACAACCAACCAAACTGCAGTTTCCGGCGTGAGTGCTAATGATCCCTCGACTTATTGGATCACAATAAGGCATGCAAAGACGTTCTATTGTTCCGTGCCTTCACGATGAATAAAGTTCTTTCCATGTTGTGGGTACCCACTGGCAATGACTTGTCCAAAAGAATCTACCCAACGTTCCTATGGTACGAAATAAGCGGACACTGAGCGGCGGATGGGCCAGTGAATCTAGAGCCCAGAACAATGTACCGTGTCTCACGGTAATTGGCGTGGAAGGATCAACCTACCAAACACGACGTTTCAAAGGAGATGGTATCACCGCCATTCGGTGCGGATTACTTGTGGATGGGATGGTCCTCCACGGAGATTACTTTCAACGCGCAACCACGCACTACTCATGGAACCTACGGATAGAGGGTCAGGGTCGATTCCGTCGGTCAGGCTCTGATAAGGTATACCAGTAACTCTGCTGCCTCAAAATATCTGTAATACTCAATTAATGGGATTCAACGCATACGGTCCAAACTCGCCTTTGGTTGTCGCTGTCTTCGCCCCAGGACACGAATAGAATAGAATAGAATCGCTGCCGGGCGACCAGTGGCTTTGAGGTAGACCTATTAGTTACGTTCCAGTAAGCTTGTCCCCGAAAACAACTGATTCGTACGGGCTCGTAATAATACGGCGTTCGCAGCTCACCTGACTTGGAGTCGTGAGCTAGGCAATGCGATCAGACTTGTGCTCTATGAGTGTGCGGAACCGATGCTGTTTTCAAGGAAAGTCGATCGTCCCACGACTCCCACCATCTGGTCTGACCCGATTTGGATTCGACCGGCTGCGGTGCCATCCACTGGCGGAAAAGTAACAAGCCACTGAACGGATCTCGTGAAATCTGCTGGGGCCGTCGGCCGGACAACCGCGCAAGCCGCGAGCTTCCAACTTGAAATCACTTAGTAGCTAGTAGGTTACTGGTCACCGCCACCGGCAAGGAAAGTGCTTCAGACTGCACCGCCACACCGCTTGTCTGAATCCTCCTCCGAGTCCGTGCATCTGTCAATGAATCCCAGACGACATGAATAACGTTCCACGTCGTGTACGACACTCCGTCACGGTGATTGTCCAATAGGTTTGGGCGTCATGCCCAAATATGTAAATTCAGGGTGAAGGTACGGAACTATCACCTGTCGAGAAATTACCCCGCCGGGCTTCAAGCTGCAAACTGAACAAGACTCAAGGTTCAACCTGGTTCGAGACCTTGTGGGTGGCCAGTCTTTGCCCTAGGATCATGCTCACTCGATGTGGAACATGAGACCTATTTGCTTCTTCACTGATCTTCGACCCATACACTCCCCATTTGTCTGACGACGTCGAGGCCCACTTTTCTCCGCTGCTGTGGGTAGTTTTGTTTTTCTGCTGATGGTGGTAACGTACTAGTACGATTACATTGTTTACAAACTACAGGAAACTGATAGTGCGCAAGAAAACACCAACCTCAATGGACCTAACCACCTTCATCAAAACCACCATCGCTGGCGGATCTATCGAGACAAATACCGTTTTTTTCGCCCTCTCCTCGGATATTGCAGGAATATTATACTGGAGGTGGATTGTGGAACCGAATTGGAACGTGGTGGGGACGAGATCATTAGATCATCGAGCATCGGACCATCCAAAATCCGACCAATGAATGACTCCGGAGGTGATGTTCTACTGTACATGTGGTCAACTAGTCACTGAGGTAATGTTTCATCCGACCTAATCGTCAGCGCTCGGCCACTGCGGTCCGCCAGTCACTGACCACTGGCCAGTCATGAGACTGCCATTCCTGCCACGTCTGCTTGGCCAGAGAGCCGCCGGTGAACGTATAGAGCTGAAGACATTTGATGCGATGACGGGTCAGTTTTCATCGCTGGATGTCGGTTCGCGAGAGCTCGAGGCGGGTGCCACGCGCCTGCGTGCGGGCGCCGGGCCGGGTTACTGATTTTTCTTTTCCGTGCAGGTCGCAGCGCCAGATTGTACAAATCCATACCAAAATCCAAAGATAGACCAGCGCCTAGCGAAGACAAGAACAAACACACTGGAGCAGCTCCAAGGCTCAACTCTGCCACTCAGCGGTCAGCCGGTCAGCCAAGACGACCACAAAACGAGATAGCGAGCACGACTGCCAACCGCGCGTGACCATCAAGCACCAGAACAAACGGAGTGACGGCGTAGACATGCCCGACAACCCCAACAGTGAGCAGAAGCGCTCGGAAGGCGAACCGAATCGACTCCACTGGCACATGCCAACGCGTAAACTCCGCCTGATAATATCATACGCGAGCACCCATTTGGAATGCGGCCATCTTCACAGAGCGATGGGCCCGCCACCGGCACTTGCCAGTGGCTCTTTAAACCTGGCATGTGGATGGCCCCCAGAAGGTTCCGGGAGGCATCCATCTATTATTACTCATTTGCGAACAAGAAATATTGTCAGCAGCGCAGAATTTTCCCGCCGTACTATATGCACTACCTCGTCGTCGGCTTCGCTTAGCGGCCCAACAGTGAACGACGCGCTCAGTGTCCCTGTTGGACCAATCCTCCGACACGTCTCGCTCTTCTCGTCACCCGCTTGAAACCGAAGTTCCTCAGATTCTCGAGCAGTACCGTGTAGTTCAGTTGGGTCAGTATGTATGTGTCAATTGCGAGAATGGCTTACACCTGGAAATTTTACACACCCCGCATGCGAGGTTTGTCTCTAGCCACCCAAGTCCTGTTCGCGATCAGGGCATAGACTCTGCCTTTCCCGGCATGATTGGTACGCGCTCCTTCATCTTCCAGGGTTTTCACTCACCGCGACTGAAACAAAACGATACAGATACTTGACATTCCTGATAATGCTAATCATCAGTCCAATCAGACATTATACATTCCGTTCCGCCTGAGGGTATGAGCCACCCGAGTCAAAGTGAGCTCAGGCTCGCGACCCAATGTCAAGGTGAGCTTTGCATCTGCCCACGTAACATGGTGGACTTACGTGATACATGTGAGCACAATGTTGCTTTAACGACGTACAAGGACCATGCTTGACGATGTTGGCACGTTCGTTTCTAACGCAGTGGGCTTTCACCTGAGCTTTTCGCCTCGCTCCGCCAATTTGACTTTGCGTTTGGACGCACGACGCTGACGACTGTGATGCACACACTTACCTCTACTTGATGAGTCGACGATGACCAGTGATCATCGAGTACTCCTCAGGTGTGCGCCACCTACACTGAAGATAGGATAAACCGACAGGTGGGTCAGATTATTGCGCTGCCCCAGTTCTCTCATGGTTCTGTTTTCCATTACAGTCGAGATGGATTGACGATATCCACAGCTTGGTAAACCCACATGCATCACAGAAATCTGAGGCTGTGGCAAGGCGTCCGTCCTGCGTGGAGGTATCAAAGCGTCGAGATTCCATCCCCCCTGTTAGAGCGGACAACAGAAACGAGGCCTGCTGGAAACAAAAGAAGACACGTCCACAATCCCATTGATGGTCCACACCAAGAGACAGCAGGATGGACAATCCCTCGATATAAAAGATGTCTTGCCAAAGGTCGGTGAAAAAAATCATCAGTTCTACATCCTCAGATTCGATATTCGCAATGTCGCTCAGCAGCTACTCCCCCGAGTTGATGGCCATTTACAGAGGTAATGTCCTTCCCCCTCTCTCGCCCTTACATGTCATTGACCTCTCCATCTGTGTACCCATCCCGTAGCCTACACCGCGAGCCTTGGACCTACACCGAAGCCCGAGTATAAAGTTGTACACGAACCACACTCTTGGCTCCAGGTCCCTCCAGGCCACCTCCCGATTAGGATTGCCCAATTCGCCCGAGGCGACCGCTCGGATGGCAAACACAGACTTCACCACTGGGCCATCTTCATCCCGACGTCGACCAGGCGCGGAGTCGGCAACTTTTACGAGATCGGCGGCAGCTTGCAGACCGGATACTTTACGCAGCACGTCGTCCACAATCGTCACTCCAAGTGGGAACAAGAGAAAGGCACCCACCTGGTTGGATGGGTGGCACCGACTTATCTGGAGACTCTGGAGACGCATTTGTCGCTTGTTCCGATCCAGCAAGGGAGGCCGGATTGGAACTGCCAGACTTGGGTGGTCGAGGCATTGAGGGGATTGAACCAGCAGCATATGTATGCGGTGCAAATGGACTACGGTCAATGGTTCCAGCAGATGAAAATTGTAGAGGAGGCATGGAATGCAGGGGATGCCTAGGTCGGCGCTTCCCGGATCGCTGAAGGACAGGGAAAATGAAAAGGTGTACGAAAAGGTGACGGAAGTGTAGCATTGGCTTCGAACATAGAGCTAGACATTTGCATTTGTAGTATGAAACATCCATCAATTGTATCGTGCTCTGTTTTCTCATTCTAACATTCGTATTTCTGAATCTCCCGTCGAGACTCGATTTCCAGGTGGAAATATTTGCGAGTGTTCTTTCGGGTGGGCAGAATTTCATTGACATGTCATTTCATCTATGTACGGTGCTACTCCACGTGATCTTGCGAGTGGTAATTTTATTAACACTAAAAGATGATCTATAGTGCGCATCTTCCAACCATATCGTGGCTTCATACCTAGATCCGCTATACTTCCGTTTTCTATTGTCCGGTTTCTGTGTTCGTTGTCTGTGTGGCTGTGCTCTTAGATACAAGGACAAGGTCTCATTTAGCGAGCTCTGGCTTGGCTCTCTGTTGTTATAAGACCACCAAGTCACTCGCAAGAGTGCACTATACCTCCCACCGTCCGATACCACCATGCGCCTCTCGACGCTCTTCCCGTTCGCCGCCCTGATACCACAAACATTTGCCTGGGGCGCTGTTGGTACGTGCCGTTTCGTCTTCTCGAACGCTTCTCCCGCTCATTACGGTTTACAGGCCATGAAGTCGTTGCGACCATCGCGCAAATGCATCTCCACCCAAGCGTGATGCCCAGACTCTGCGACATCCTCCACTACACCGGAGAGTGCCACCTCGCACCCGTCGCGGCATGGGCGGACCGCATCCGCGGCCAGCCTAAATACAGATGGACCGGCCCCCTCCACTACATCGGCGCCGTGGACGACTATCCCAGCGCCACCTGTGCTTTCCCCGGTTCACAAGGCTGGGCAGGCCGGACGCACATCAACGTCCTGAGCGCCATCCGGAATACCACCAACGTCTTGCAGGAATTCGAGGGACTCCGCAGGGCGAACGCGCCGTCCGACACCGAACCGAGCTACATCCAAGATGCGCTCAAGTTTCTGATCCATTTCGTCGGCGACATGCACATGCCGCTTCACCTCACCGGACGCCACCGTGGCGGCAACGAAGACAAGGTCGCCTTTGACGGGCGTACCACGAGTGCGTGTTTCCCCTTACAGTCTTATTCTTTGACTGACCGCCAACACAGACCTCCATTCCGTATGGGACAGTCTCCTCATCTCAGAACGAATCCGCACGCTCCCCCGAAACTATTCCCACCCCCTTCCCCTCCCAGAGGTCGAATCATACCTCAGAGATACCATCTACGACCCCTACATCCGTCGTCTCGTCTGGGAAGGCATCCTCGGGAAATGGCAGGACGAACTCGAAGGGTGGCTCGTCTGCCCGTCCTCGAGCTCGTCCACGCGCCGCCAGCGCCAGCAGCCCGCCTCCACGTGGCAAACCGTCCTTTCTCTCTTCTCGTCGGCTACCAAGGGTGGGAGTGAGGAAGAGGACGGTCTGGGCGTCGACGACGATACGCTCTGCCCGTACGCCTGGGCTAAGCCGATCCACGAACTCAACTGCCAAGTCGTCTTCCCCAAAGAACTCGACATCGCGCCCCTCAGCCGCCTCACGGCTCCCCCACACGCGTTGCACGCCAGTGACGAGGGATGCAGTTGCGGCGACGCGGAAGAGGACGCCTACGACGCACTCACGGCGCGGAAACCCAGGAAATCGCCTTATCTCGAATTGTATACCGCCGACTACGCCGGATTGATCAAGGAACAGTGGATCATTGAGAAGTTGTTGACGCAGGCAGGTGTTCGGCTCGGCGCCGTCCTCAACTGGATCTTTGCAGAGCTTGACGAGGACGATATGGGGAGGCGCTATGTGACTTTGTAATCTATTTACTTACTATGAGCCGGATGAGACATAGAATGTAATACTATAACCCCCCGAGAGGATAAATGCATGTCTGACACCGTCGAACCGAGTCAAATCATTTCGAAATTCGTATCTAAGGAAAAGACTATCGTATCGTCCATATCCACTAAGCTCAGGAACACGTTTTCCAACACCATATCAAGTCATCACCGCATACTCGCTCAGAAGCGCATGATCAGCTGCTTGATCCCAGACATCCACAGTCCAATGTCGTCCGTCTGCGAACCTCTGGTAAGTAGATCGACGTGGATACCCAGCGCCGAGTCCCGATCGTGTGCATCAATCGCTAAAAGCCCCATCTCGTCAGCCAATTCCCCAAAAACACCAACCACCAGCACACATACCTTGGATGAGCACCAGCAACTGGTCCACGACAGGCTTGGACAATGTTTCGCAGTTGAGCGCGTCAAACAACGGGTTGATACGCCGCTCGAGGTCGTCGACCATGCGCTTTTGTTGGGGCTACGTCCATCGTCACGAGCGTCAATCCCTGCTCCGACCCGCGCAAAATAAAGGGGAAAAACGTACGGGCACTGTTTGCTTCAGATGCACCAATTGCTCCGTCAGCACGGTGTAGATCGGCAGCGACGACTCGGGGATGTGTGTGCGATCGCCGGTTGCTAAACGAAAACGACGTTGAGCGGTGACACATGAGTCCAGGATGCAGACGTGTTACTTACGGTATTTTGGCGGGGGAGGACCTCTCTGCGGAGCCGGCGCACGCGCGGGTGCAGGACCACTCGGACCACTTTGAGGAGGTCCGTGGTGCTGAGGCGGCGGCCCGCCCAATGGATGTTGCGTCTGAAGGGGACCTCTTGCCTGGAGCGGCGGACCTTGGTTAATAGAAGGTGGTGGTCCCCCATACGATCCGGGCTGCGGGTGAGCCTGATGTGGAGGGGGCGCATACAGGCCCTGAGAAGCCTGGGCGGGGGGAGGCGCGTAGTGCGTTTGAACCTGTGATGGAGGCGGCGCATAGGGCCCTTGGGGTGCCTGCGGTGGGGGAGGCGCGTATGGCCCAGATTGTTGCGGTGGCGGTAACGAGGCTTGGCTAGGTGGCGGTGCATATGGACCAGGGTGCTGCGGGTGGCCTGTCGCACCAGGGGGCGGCGTCGCGCGCGCATACGAACTGGGAGGAGGTACTCCACGTGGAGGGCCCGGAGGCGGCGTACCTCTCATGTACGGTCCGGGTGCCTGTCCGAGTGGAACTGACCCCAGTAAGGGCGAGGTATACTGTGCCCCACCAGCGTGTGGAGGTGGTTGTGCAGACGGCTGACCCGAGGTAGAGATAGATCTTGTTTGCGGTGGGCCACGCGTCTGTGGCGGAGGTGGAGGTCGGTTCTGCACGCTAGCAGGCCGTGGGGGCGGAGGCAGAGGGGCATTTTGTCCATGGCCCGTGAATGGAGAGCCCGGTGTAGGTGGCGACTGCGCCGCGTTCGGGAATGGCGAAATAATAGGTCCCGGCTTGCCGACATTGATCGAGCTGGGTGTGCGCCGCTCTGTTTTGACTGCAGGGGCATCGTTCCAACCCCCGTTTTGTGCTCGTGGAGGTGGTGCACTGGAAACTGGGGGACGGGTAGGTGGTGGAACAGCAGGCCCACCGAGGACAGGTGGCTTGACGAGGGGCTGACTCGGTGCATATGGGTTATGTGGAGTAAACCCGGTGTTGTAGGGTTGAGGGGGTTGGTATAAGGGTGGGTTTGGTGTATATGTCGGCTGAGCAGAAGCGTACAGTCCACCTTGCATCGGAACCGCAGGGGCCGGGAGGCCAGGAGGCTGGTAACTGATAGGAGCCGGCTTTGAGGCGACGCCGCTGCTAGGAGTAGCATCGCGAACTGAACTCGAGACACGAGACGCTTGCCCAGACAAGACCAACAATCGCTCGCGCGCCGCCGCAGAGTCCAAGGCGGAGCCCGTGTACGCCTCTGGTGTCAGCTTCAAGTACTCGACAGCCTCTTTGACAAGACCTTGCGCAGCTAGCATCTCGGCGTACTCGAAATACCTATCATAGAGTACCGCGAGTCTGTAGGTCTTGATCGCGCCATTCGTACTGTCAGTACCTGCAAGGTCTCCATCCACATACTTAACAGCCCCACGGAAGACAGTGACCTTCTCGATAAAGGTCTGCAAGGCATGTGCATGGGTTGCGTAGCGCGAGGTAGATTCGGGAGAGTCAAAGGCTTTGACTCGATGCCATTCCTCCTCCGCCAATTCTTCGATCCAGATGTTGACCAGCCGCTCAAGACGTCCGGCAGCGAGGTAGGTCAGAGTGGCTGTCTTCCTCAGCTCCAACGCATCCACAACGTTGTCTTCCGAACCTACTTCGCTATCAGCACGACGAAGAACCCCTGCTTGGAACTCGAGTCGCGCTCCAAGCTGCTCTGCCAGCCCCCCGAATTCATCATCGTTCGCAAATGTGCAGAGGACGACAAAGACTTCGGCCCATTCTGTTAGATCAGCATTCTGCACGACATCGTCGAGATCATTGGTAACAATGCTCTGGAAGAGGCGAAGGTAAGGGTGTTCGGTGGTTTGGTGCTCAAAGTACGCTTTCTGAGTGCGTTGAAGGAGATCATCACCTCCTTTGATGGCGAGGAGGAGAGCGTCGGCATAACGCTCTGCTGAGAGACAGAGCTCCACAGCGCTCCAGAAGTCTCCAAGAACCAATGCACGCGTGATGAGCCTATCAGTTTCGCTTTCATCGGTGGGGTAGATCCTGAAGGTGTTGTTCTTGACACTCAAGCTCTCACTAGCGATGCTAGACGGGCCACTTCCGACCGTAGCAGCTACACTTGAGTCGATTCCGTAGTTCGTATGGGGGACAACCATCGTTTGCGTATCGTTGGCATCGGTGTCTGGTGCGGCGACCATGGTGTTGAAGAAATCGGCACCAGTACCCACACCGAAGGGGCCAATGGCCGCCTCATCCCCGAAGAGCGATGGCGCAGTGGTGTTGGATTCCCCGTCCGCGGGCGGGGCATCGGATGCGGACACCTCTGACCCAGTTTTCTCCGTATCTGCCGCTTCCACCTCGGGCTCCGGTTCAGGGTCCACGAAAGAAACCACGGGATCGCGAGGTTCAAGGTTACCCCGTTCCTCGTCCGTTGTGTAACTGAGCGCGGGAGCACTGTAAGCAGCTTGCTGTGCCCGGGCCTCTTTGAGTTTCGAGGCAGCTTCTTCGATCCGCGCTTTGACCTCTTCTTTCGAATAGCCCAGGAGCATAACCAATTCTTCCCTCGAGTTTGATCGGAACAGACTCAACAGAGCCTTCCACGTCTCCTCAGCCCCCGACTGCTCGCCCACACTGCCTTGAGCAAATCCTTCCAATTTACCCTCCTCTTGTGCCGCCCTCAGCTTCTTGGCTCTCGCTATAACGGTTTCCTCGCTGCTCACGCCTCTCAAGTGCACAACACTGCTCTGCGTCTTGCCATGTGCACCAGGGAGGTTGCTGACGGTCACCAGCTTTCCGCCGAACCCAAAGGAGGCGGAGACAGGACGGCGGAGCCAACGTGGGGGTTGCTTTAGGCTGAGATTGAGTCCCTGTGTAATCTGATCTCGAGGAAGGGGTGGTAGAGGGGCGTCAAAAAGCTCGGCACCGGATGGTCTGGGGGTAGCTGGGACAGAAGAGGGAACGGCGTTGGTTGATTGCAAGG
The DNA here is from genome assembly GCA_038093075.1 of Boletus patriciae. NCBI lineage: Eukaryota > Fungi > Basidiomycota > Agaricomycetes > Boletales > Boletaceae > Boletus > Boletus patriciae. Next base: position 14,942 of record JBBPRK010000338.1, on the reverse strand, counting down.
AGTGAATACCGATGGTACCAGAGAAGAAAGCAGTGGCAAGGAGATCGGGATTACGTGGGCACCATTCTACTTGGAATGCCCAATTATCTGCAGAAGGGAGCTATAGTGCGGATGGTGTAAGTATGATCATAACACCGTTATCGGACCAAATATTTAGCAAACAATAAGGTCGTATGCAGAGTGGGGCACAACGGACATCAACAATTGCCAGAAGAACGCCTCAAATGCACGCACCTCTCCAATGATTTCCGAAGTTTGTGGGTTCCAGCACAATGCACGATTGTCTTTACCGCAAGACAGTAACAAGTCTGCGTCTTGTTTACACCAGGACAATGAAAGTACGCCCTTCTCATGTCCAGTGAGGATCTTCGTGTATCAACATCAGTAAGAAGCTCCAGAAACAATCCATTGAATACCAACTTACCTTCTCTGGTGCACGGGCGTTGCGAAGATCCCAAACCATGATGACCGGTGACATGTCGTCTTCAGAGGCGGTGACGAGTCGCGTAGCCTGCATCATACAATCAGCGGGAACATCCTACAAAACAACCGCCCCTTACATTATCCGGGTGCCACGCAATAGCACTCATGCCCCTCCGCCCTCCGACTGCCATCCCACTGCCGACTGTGCCGCCGAGCGTGCCTGCTCCACCACCATATGCAAGGGCCACGACTTCACGTTTTCCACGAAGATCCCATACGACCGAGTAACCCGAACTGCTGGCTCCAGCAAGAACATATTGCACCTGTTGATTCCAAGCGACGGAGGTGATCTCATCGAGCTTCGAGCTGCGATTGCCAGGTGTAGGAGAGTATGGCTTTGAGGGATCATTGAGATCCCATATATAAACCTGTTCGTGTTTACAAATGCGGCGTCAAATGAAGTGACGTGGAAGTGAATACGATGACGTGTATCATGGAAGCGCCTGGTACTGACCTCCCCGTTGACCGCACCAGAAGATAAAAGACTGCTTTGTATTGGGTTGAAGTCGAGCCCACGAACGGGTCCAGTGTGAATCGTGTTACGGAGGATAAGTGACTCGGATGTGCTGGGGAGGCGACGCAGTGATCAGGGACGGCTCGTGGGATCGATGCGAGGGACGAACTCTACATGGGCAATTATCTTTGCAGGGTCCCACAATGCAATTTCACCGTTCTCCATGCCTGCAGCAATAACACCGCGTGATCGGTCCTTGTGCACCTGTCCCCACGCAATGCGGTTGAATCTGTAACGCGCATTGTATCTCAACGCGCAACACGCTAGCATGATGCAAAATTACCTCGAGGTATCCGTGACGAAGCCTATAGGCTTTGAATCTATATCGGCACCGAGGTAGATTTCATCCTTGTTCATAAAGTCGGGCTGCCATATTTCGAGCTGGGATTCGTTGGAGAAGGACTCGTCGAGAGCGCCAGCAACGGTGCCAGTCGCGATGAAGGGGAGGGTGGATGTTGGCGACCAAGCAAACGTTGCTGTCCTGTAAATTTCTTTTTGCCTCATCGTCGCCGTCCTCGAGTCCTCGGTGGTAAATTGCAGATCCAAGAACTGAAACTCGCAGCTGCTTTCGTGTCACACACGCCGGCCCTACACATATAGTCACGTGATCACTTTAACTGCAGAAATGTACATTCGGAAAACACATGTACATGGAGGGCGTTGGCATGGTTTTAGAGAGTAAATACATGTATTTCATTGGGAATCCGACCGCCAGACACGACACTGTAACAGGAGTGTGGAATCAGCGACCTAAGTCCACGTAGATCGAAAGCAGAGTCTCAGGAGAGTGTGGTCCATCATGAATGATCGGACAAATGCTTGTATATGTGATTGACATCCTCGTGACGAAGCGTGCTCGGAAAACGTGCTCACCTTACACTACTACTAATGCATTGCCAGAGACAAACTCGGGAAATGCCGCCTGCGTCGGCAGAAACCTTGCTTGACGAGTAGCAACGCACGGCGCACGCAAAGAGCCGAGCACGTGACATCACGTGTTGGTGAAAAGACCGGTCAATTTCGAGCAACGAGAGACCTTGCAAGCAAGGTAATTACCAGGGTTCTCCAGATACTTGCAAAAAATGAAGTTAGCCAAAACCCAAGATAATACAGAAAGACTCAGTTGGTGATGCATGTTCGAGAAAGGGATCATTGGAGACCATCACCGACTCGAGATGGAACATATCATCATAGAAAACAGATAGGAATCGTGCTCACCATGTCATTACCATACGCGTTAACGCGCTGAAAATTGGTCAATGTTACTTATACCAGCCATTTAAACTCCGCTTCAGGCGGAGGCTAAACCAAGCATAGAAAAGCCTTCGTTGCGTCGATGCTGCATCGACCAATATGTTTCTATTGTGAGTGTTTTCGCATATAGTCGCATATACACCGCCCTGTGTGTTATCATTCCATGATGAACCATCTCAATCAGTTCTGCTTCCGAAAGAGAGCAATCTCTTGTGGACAACCTCATACCAAAACTCAATCCTGATTCCATATCGCTTTCCCATCATATTAGCACTTGGTTCTAATGACACTTCCCGCAGATATTTTTTCCATTATTTTTGATCGGCTGGGAACCCTTTCTTCGCAGGTAAGTGTTTAGGACACCCTTCGCATTTATTTTAGGACGAAAACAAAGTTCATCCATTCTTTGAGTTTGCTCGGTCGTCGCGCTCCTGCGCGTGCCGCTCTTTGCCGAGTAATGCATAGTTTTCCCCGTATTGGGGCGGTTGTGCCGGCACTGTGGGCTGTTGCGTGTCGAGGAACATGAAACCCTGGCTTTTCTGACCTTTGGATCGGGTCTTCCTGAACACACGCTGATGCTGTAGTCCGACAGGTGTATGGGAATATGTGCTTATACGTACTGAAGATGAATGCAATACGTTGCTTCTGTCATCGGCGATCATGCCTTCTGAGTGTGTCCCTTGAACGTCATCAATATTGGAGGACTCGTCTTTCAGTCTGTCACTCAGCTGTCAATTGGCAGAGGGTTAGACAATACAAGCACCTGGTGTTATTAAACCATTCAACACCGTTAGCCCTCAAGGGGTCAACCGAAGTCCCTCATTTTTTCCAGCCGACCTGGTCTCATCCTGCACACCCGTAACCTTCGCGGGCCAGGCGTCCACGCTAACTACCGCTGCTTCAAAGTGCTCGACGCGCCACTCCCGCGTCCTCACGATCCGAAGTCATCTGGCAACAACCCCGGCCCAGAACCACGCATGGTGGTTTGGCCTCATTACCAACCTGGATCCATTCACTGGCTCGTCCCCATGACGCTCAAAACGGCTTGTGATGCGTGGCGCGACGCAAACCACGGCGCATCAGAAGAACCCGTTACCCTTTTGAGCACCCAGGAATCTCTGTTCGAGCTCGGTGGGTCTCTCGGAGACAGCTCTGTGCCTTTTTTCATGGCAACCCTGCACAGACGTCAGGACGGGCCACTCGTGCCCTGCGACAGGCGGTTGCAGCTTCCACGTCGCGGCCATGCTGTGGAGTTCACCCTCGTCGTCAGAAGTGGTGAAGGTACTCGAGGAGTCGTCGAGGTGCACCCGTCGGTACTGAGTTGTTTCATACCTGCTTGTATCTGAAAACATATTGCTCGCAAACCTACAGAACTAGATGGGTCAGCCATGCTATCATAACCATGAAGCCTCTAAAGGAAATAAACTGCAGTACTTGAGGTTATAGGTGGATGCAAATTGGACCCCCCCAATTGACAACCAGATTCACAGACAGTGAAAGCCGGTGATGCGAGTAGTTTCCTCCAGACCCAACGAGCAAACTAGCGAAAGATAAATACCGCGACGACAATGCCAGAATGTGAAAACATAGCACGATACAATTGGTGGATGATTCATACTACAAATGCAAATCTCTAATCTGTTCCGAACGAGTCAATGCTACATTTCCGTCGCCTTTGCCTACACGTTTTCAGCTTTCCTTGCACCCTCGACGCCTCCTGGACACGCCTAGGCATCCCCCACGTTCCATGCCTCTTCCACGATTTTCATCTGCAGGAACCATTGCCTGTAGTCCATCTGCACCGCATACATATGCTGTTGGTTCAGTCCCCTCAACGCCTCGACAACCCATGTCTGGCAATTCCACTCTGGCCTCCCCTGCTGGATCGGGACCAGCGAGAAATGCGTCTCCAGAGACCCAAGGTAATCTGGCGACACCCATCCAACCAGGTGGGTGCCCTTCTCTTGTTCCCACTTGGAGTGACGATTGTGGACGACGTGCTGAGTAAAATACCTGGTCTGCAGGCTGCCGCCGATCTCGTAAAAGTTGCCAACCCCGCGCCTGGTCGACGTCGGGATGAAGATGGCCCAGTGGAGAAGTCTGACGTGGCCATCCGAGCGGTCGCCTCGGGCAAATTGGACAATCTTAATCGGGAGGTGGCCCGAGGGGACCTGGATCCAGGGGTACCAGGTGTGTTCAATTTTGTACTCGGGTTGAGGTGTAGGTCCAAGGCTCGCGGCGTAGGCTGCGGGGCGGGAACAAAAAGGGAGGGTCAACAACGTGTATGGCGAGAGGGGGAGGAAATTACCCTTGTAAATGGCCATCAACTCGGGGGAGTAGTTGCTGAGCGACATTGCGAATATTGAATCTGAGGATGTAGAACTGATGGTTTTTTCACCGACCTTGGTAGGACATTTATATCGAGGGATTGTCCATCTTGCAGTTTCTTGGTGTGGACGAGCAATGGGACTGTGGACGTGTTCTCTTTTGTCGGTTCTGTTGTCGGTTCTGACGGACGGAGGCCCTCATCCGAAATGAAATATGGACCATCGACGTTCCGACGCTTTGACGCTTCTACATGTGACGAGTATCCCGCCGCAGACTGATGCGTATAATGTTCATCGAGGTGTGGACATCGTCAATTCGTGCCCACTACAATGCAGAAATGCAATGCACAACAGTGAGCGAACTGGAACAACGCGTGGATCTGACTTATCCACGGATTTATCCTACCTTCAGTGTGGAGTCCGCTGTCAGTCCGACTCGGGAGGCGCACACGTTTGTAGTGATGATCGCTGGGGTGAACAGACTGACTTTTAAAATAGAGCGGCGATCGACTCACCTACTCTGCTTCGACATCGTGTTTTAATCTTGACACTGGGAAAGTTGGACAGAGGCAGAGACACTTTTCCTTGTCGTGTCTACATTGGCCCAGATGGCGAGCCTGAGAGGGCAGGGCGGGTTGGCTTCGGTACTTACTTTGTGGTTAGAGCCTGAGGCTATTTTACCCCGAGTCAGCCGTAGGAAGTTCCGTGCCGTTTCCTCATTCATCCGCCCGTATTATTGAAGTTGAAGCTATGCCAACTTGAAGGGTACGTGTCGGAAGTACTCACTGGCAGAGTTCAAGTTCCCGCCGATCTGTGGCGGTGCTGACCACCTCAAAATTACGTACTAAGAACCTTCTGAGCACAACACACTAGTAGCCGCTCAGCGCTCAACGTTCAACCTCAGAAAGCGAAGAACTAAAGGAGCCACTTGTCTTACTTTTTCGATCATCGATCGAGTTCTGTAAATCCGACACCCTGGGGACGAATTGTTGAATCGGCCATGGAGTGAGTGACCTAGAACTGCCATCGCATTCTCCGAGTCATCCTCAGCACACAAGCACAGCAGTTGTAGTATGCCTCCTTCGTCTTTCGGAGCCCGCTCATCGACTTGAAAATCAATCACCAGGTTGCGAAAGTGTCACGATACAGCGGCGGTGCTCGTCTCGAGGACATGTCCTGGCGTAGGTTCAGTCTCGCCACACTCGTGACACTCCATATAATGGAGTTGCGTGTGTGTGGCCTTTGCAAAGCATGATGCAGTCTGATCATGTACGAGACCCGGGATTGACGAAACGTTGTCCAAGGCCGATGTAGATGAGTCTCCAAGTGAACGTTATGTTCTGCGCAACCCATCTGACGGTGCGTTTTGCATCTCAGAGACGCGACACTGACGAAGGTGAAGTCGTCGAGCATTCCAAATGTTGCGTTGCCGCCGAATGGCCGGCCGCACAGAAGCACAATAGGTTAGGTCAGAATCATCATCTCGGTTCTCTCACACTCTTTCTTCTCCGTTGTTGTCAAGATACATTACGATATCCGCACCTTGATGAATATCACGCGCATGACATAAAATGTGGATCTGTGGTTAGCAGGCGCGCTCATTACATGTGAAGGCGTCAAAGCGACGAGGATCTATCTTTTGCTTCGGATGAGCTCATCACTGACAGCTGATCCATTGTCCATCTTCCCCGTCAGAACGGACAACAGAAACGCCTATTGGCAATAAATCAAGACGCGTCCACGATCCCATTGTTCATCTACCAATGGACAATCTTTCGATATCAGCTCAGAAGTGACTCTCCCAACTTGATGACTATTTTCAGGGGTAAGCTCCCCCCCTCTATCCATTGCCCGGTAACCCTTCGTTCTCCCTTCTCCCGCAGCCTAGTACGCCGCAAGCCTTGGACCTGTGAGAGGGAACGACCTAAACAGAAGAGGTGAATACCTCCAGTCGAGTATGTACGAGACTGGACTATGTACCTAAATAGAAGAGGTGAATACCTATCCTATGTTAGTACAGTAATAAAGGAGTGAGTGTAACTAGTGCTTACCTCCAGTCGAGTATGTACGAGACTGGAGGAAAAGCGGGAGGACACACGTTGCGAAGGTAACTGCGCTGGAGTCCAAAAAAGGAAATGTAGGGAGTGTAGTAAACGAAGGTTAATGTAATAAGTACTATCTACGGGCTGTTCTCCAACAAGGGCCAAGACGGGGGTATCCGAGGTGTCGGGAGCATCGAGAGGAAGCGCATGGGGCACAGACGACGACGGCATCGAAACGCGTCGACCAACGAAGCCAGGCGACCCAGACGACGAAGTTGAGGGCGCAAGGGTGGAGGCTGTCAAGTTGGCCATGTTGAAGGCATCAAGAGGCATCGAGGAGAGTCCAGGCAAGGTCGTCGACGAGGAATGTCGACCAGGGACGCCCAACGAACCACTCAACGAGCCGCAAGTCGAATCCAGAGGCTCCACAGAAGTCCAGGTTGAGCCAGGTGGCGAGACCAACTCGAATGTCGAACGAGACAGAAGTGCCGCCCACGAAGACGCGGATGCGAGGACCGACGGCATGGCAGAGGAAGCGTATGGTGGCATGCAGGACGAGGTGGAGAGGTTGGCGACATGTCGAAACGCGTCAATCGAAGGGGAGAGAGGAAGCACATTGGCGCAAGGTCAATCAACGATGACTGACGAAGAAATTGATCAGCGCAACGAAGCGATCATCGACGACGTACCTGAGGATCCCCCAGTACCACCTCCACCACTCAATAGACCTCCAAACGCAGAGAACGAACCCCTGAGCATTGAATTCGAGGGAGAGAGGATCAGTCATGCGAGCTGCGACGTCAGACTCACCACAGACGAAGCGGACGTGTCGGGACCATCTACAGGTGTCGAGGACATTGGAAAGTGGCTGAAGAAGCTGTGCAAAGTGTCGAAACACATTAGGAAGCGCTTGAAGCCCACGGAGAATAGAAACTCACCAGGTAGACCTCGAGAGGAGCCAGACGACCCGGGTGGCGAAACGACCATACTGGGCGGTGTCCATGGCGTCCAGGAATGTCTTAGGAATGTTAGAAACAAGTGCACCGATGAAATGGATGCACCAGGTCGAGTCACAGGCCCAGGAGGGTACTTGGAGCTGCAAGAGGAGTCGGAGGACATCAAGGGCGATCCGGACCGTGCAAATGTTGCCGACAGCGCCAGATATGATGGGACACACCCCAGGAGTGACGGGAGCGAACGCGTCGATGGTACGAACGCGTTGTGTCGAGATACAGGGCCAGGAGGCCAGTTAGGCGAGCGAGGCAGACTGGGAGACATTGAGTGCGATTGGGAGTGCCAGAGCAATGGCAACGGAGTCGAGAGAGATGGGAGACGATGCCAGATGGATGGCGCACCAAGTGGACCATGCCGCGACTCGACATGAGTTGAAACGGAGCCGCTGGCTGCAGACGAGACAGGTCAGTGCTGTTGATACAAACGTGATAAGACGGACGTACCTAGGCCACCCACAGCACCCACCGGCAACCACAGACTACCCGCCGACCATCCAGACCCACCACGTCATCGTGGACGACTCAAGTCACGACCTAGAAAAGTCAGTCACCCCAGGTGGACCTACCAGGCCACACGGACACGTCAAGGCCAAATCGGTCGAATTGAATGCGCCGGATATGTTGCATACGGACAGGAGATGTAGGAGGAGTGATACCGAGGCGTGATATGTGAAGACGAGGCTGCTAGAGCCTATCGAGGACGGGCCACGTGCACTTAGACAGCACGGCCACTAACCGAGCTGCGACTTACCATATCGGGCAACCGCTCAAGCACAGCGTGACACGCACCACTCGGACGCTACACGGACAACACCTGTGCATGATGCTGCACGGACACATTACCATTTGTTTAATGGACACTTCAGGTATTTTTCATTCTTTTGATTATCTTTTCTTTTCCTTCGCTACAGTACACTACTCCCTTCCGTTTGAGGGGGAGTGTAGGAATTACTTACGAGGACAATCATGAGAGAGTAGATTACATAAGCACGTACCATTTTCGTGCTTGTAGTTAGTCTTACACCTCAGCTGGTTTCCCAACCACTGAGGTGAGTACCTTATGATAGCTACCTATTATTGTAGTACTGACTTATCTACAGTACTTACATATTCAATAGGTAAGCTCAGCTGGTTTCCCAACCACTGAGTACTTACATATTCAATAGCAAGTTCAAAGCCTGAGCCTGCAATCTGAGAACACTGTTGGCAAGGGTTTTGGAAAACGCACAGGCAATGTCGTAAGCAAGCATGCCGTCAGATCCGTACACACTAAGCAAGTGATTGATGATCACCAACGGATACTTTGCCCTGAGCCACAAATTGATAAGCAACATAATCTCACAAACAATGTTTATGGTACCTACAGTTCACTGCTCTGAACCATATTGCATGCTGCTAGTATAAAGCGATGCCGGCAGCATGCAATGAATATTCCTGACTCATTAAAAACCTTAAACATTTTTTTGCGTTCCTCCGAACTGGCATTTCTCCAGGGTTCAATGCAGTGCACTGTACTGGAATCAGGAGGCTCAACATCCTCCCAATCATCACTGTGTGAACGAGATGCAGGCTAGGGAATAATTAGTAACAGAATGTCATAATGAGACATGACTTCACTTATTGCTCGGGCTGTTACCTCATACTTGAATTGATTGACATCATCTTGGCTAATCCAGTAGTCCGAGTGGGGCTCTCACAAATCGGCACACGGCACATCTTGAGAATTCCATTTTGCCCATCTTTTTAGGCTGTTATTACTGTCAATGCTGGCAAGATAAGAAAATCTGAGTGGCGGTTCGTCTTTGAGCTTGTAGAAGCATGCTGGACAAGCATTTTGCATCCACCAATTGGATGTGTTGCGTCCCAACGCAGCATTGGTCCTTTGCTCTACCCGAGCAAGAATCTTGAGATATACATCAAATGCTGCAGAGAACTGAGTGCTGAGATAGGGACAATATGGTACCTAATTGATATTCAGTCACCATTAACTTTGTGTCAAGGATCAGTGGATTTACACCATGCAGGTGACACAAAGCTTTACATTGTGCGTGAATACTGAAACCAGGATAGGTGCAGTGATATTGGCAGAAAATGGCAAGCATGTGAATTGACACTGTGACAGTTGGGTGCAGGGGCGAGCAACCGAGATACCCATGAGAGATCAACGACTCATTGGGGAATTGCTGTGATGACGACAGGTGAAACAAACTGCGCCAATAGACTGAAAGGAATTATTACTGACTTCCAACAAAGACGAGAGCACACTTACAGAACACATCAACAAGGCTGATGTCCACAATTTGCGAACTCTCATGATCATCGCTTCATGCATGTGGCTGGGTCGACAGCATGCCATTATCATCATTCGTGTGGTACTCCAGATAAGCAGCAACTAAGCGGTCCATTTGAAGTGACCAATGCGCCGTCTGTGTGTCCATATGATCTGTCCAGACACAATCATCAATGCAGCGACTGTGGAGCAGGTTAATCTATTCATACGAGGGAGGGAATGATCCAAGACTTACTACCCTTTGGAGTCTGCCATTTGCAAAGCCACTTCAGTGAAGATTTCATAGTTGATGTCACCCTCACAGCCCAAGTTAGCACATGGAGTGCTAGATGTGCCTTTGGAGAAAGGCACGTCATAGGTCATGAGCTTGTCATCATGCACCATGCTGTTGACAAGGTCTTGATCACTTGCAGCCAGTGCTGTTGGGAGGATAAGTGAAACAACCCAAATGGTAACCAGCGTCAACTGGTACTCTAGGGAATTGAAGAATTGAGTATGCACCGAAAGTGCTAGCAGTTGGTTGCGGAGATGATCTCACTGGTTGGTATGGGGAAAAACCAAGAGAACTAAACTGGAGTTCTCTGGCTGGGACTTGCGCCCTTATATACTACTACACGTGTTTGTACATATTTGTACCAGATCTACCGATGACTGTTCTAGAGTATTCCGGTATCTAGTAGCATGAGGTGGAAGCATGCATCAAGCACGGCCATGGAATGGAAGGGAAGTAAAACATGATGCAACTGCATGGCGGTGGCAGAATGGAAACGAAGAGAAAAAGGTCATAGCCATGCACTGCACAGAGATGAGTAGAATGAGGAGTGCATGAGGCATGGGTGTGAAATGAAGAGAGAAGCATAGGAAACAGTGTAGCTGTTATCAGTTAATCTTGATAAGATAAGAAAGAAAGAAAATGACTAAGTCCATTTAAAATGATGTTAGGTGTACTGAGCTGTAACAATAAGTATAATGTAGGACATGAGTTCGAAGTCAATATTACCTTGCATGCCAGTTCGCCGCCTAGAATCACCAGTATGGATACGATCCTGCTGCGCAGCAGCAGGTAACACTTCACACCGACGTCGCCTGTGCCGCATTGAGTGCATGATGGCTGATTTTGAAATACCACTGAACTTCGACTGCGGCATTGTTGATGAGCGCAGCTGAACCATCAGCATTGCAGATAGGGGGGCCACAGATGGTTTGCACGATGAGGAGAATGACAAGGAGGCAATGAGTAATCTCAGTGTAGATGGTGACGAGGGCAACGATGAGAAACGAGTGAGTTCACCTCAAGTGACAAAGGGATGCGTGCAACAAGGGGATGTGTGCAACAAGGGGACATGTGTGACGAGGGGAAGCAGCTGAGTTTGCCACAGCTGAAGATGACGGTGAAGATGAAAAACGGCTAACTTCGTCCCAGCCAACATCAGCGCAAACAACGAGAAACAGGTTCATTGCAGATGGCGATGATGGAAATGATAGGAGCTGGGTGAACCCACCACAAGTGACATCGAACAGTAAGAAATGGTGGTTGCTGTGTGCAACAACTGGCTGAGTTCATCGCAGCTGAAGATGATGGCAAAGATGAAAATGGCTAACTTTGTCCCGGCCAATGACAGCGCAAACAGTGAGAAACGAGTTTGTTGCAGATGGCAACAATGGAAACAATGGGAGCCAAGTGAACCCACCACAAGCGACGATGAACGGTAAGAAATGGTGGTCGCCGTGCGTGACGACAACAACGGCAGCGGCGGTGGCAAGGCAGACAGATGACAAGCAGCATGGGAGATTATTGGAGGTGGTGGGATTGCTTAAGTCCTTTGGCGAGCGTCACTACGGTGGGGAATGCCGAAGATGCTGAACCCTATTGGACCCGTCAAGGCCATCCCTAAGGCCATATTTAGGCACAGGTTTATTCACAGTGTTGGCAGTTCTTGGGGGAGGAGCCTAACTAGGCTTGTTTTGTGGGCAGGTCAGGTGGATCAAACCATGGAGGTGTCAACCACAAGTTAGGCTGATCAGTGAATGCATCTGCCTGTGCTTGACAGCGGGTGCCTGAATGGGAAGAGGGAGCCAAATTCTCCATCATCCTTGACCTTCTGCTGATATGCTGTGGAGTATGTTCCTCTTGCCTGGGGTCATGTCGCAATGTCAATCAGTAAACTCGAAGAAGGGCAATACACTCACTAGAGTCCATTTTTGTTCCACTCCATCAATGGTGAAGCCATCACCCATCCAGTAGTCTGGGTAGCACCAATCACACAATGCCACATAAGAGTCTCAATGACTGAAATCAACTTGAGCCTCTGCGGGAATTCACCTGTTGCCTAGCCACTTGCGGTAGGGTTTGCCATGAATAGCCCCAATCTTCATCATGATGAGAGAGGTGGTGACATTCAATGATGGCTGAACTACATCAGGGAATGGGATCAGGGTGCCTTTGAAATACGCAAACCCGAGGATAAAGAATGTCCACTGGTAAGGGTGTTGCCCCTACCAAAAGGGTGGCTGTGGGGTGGGAGTGAACTTTGCTTGCACAGCACCAGTGCAGCACTGTTAGACAATACACCTGAAGGATCTGTGTCCCAGGCCCATCCAATCAAGTCCACGACATGAAAAAGATCACGCTCAACTGTTGGGTCTGCGGACCGGATACCGCAAGGATCTTGGAGGTCAAGATTTCAAAGGTGAAGACTATCGCATCACTTAAAGAAGCCATTTGGAACAAGAAACCAGCAACCTTTCGTGACATGGATGCAGACGCTCTTGATCTTTACAAGCCCATGCATCCCGTGGGTGAACCATATGAAGATAATCTCAGAAAAATCACCCTCTTGGAGGATGGTGTACCCTTGAGGATCGTGACTTACGAGTTATCGACAGTATTCCCGGGTACACTATGTGTGCATGACATCCATATCATAGTGGGTATGTAGCTGTTCAAGCTCCCCCTCACAATCAATTGATTCAGTTCTGATTCATGTTCTAGATATGCCGTTGACAATTGCTTGTTGGTTACGAGGTGATACTCTCAAGGCCAACTTTCAAGTTTCAATCCCACCGAATGCAACCATCAGTCAGCTCAAACACAACATTAGGGTGGTACAACTGAGTCTTAGAGATGTGGCCGACCAGCACATCCGGCTATACAGGATACCAGGAGACAAGAATATGCTCTCGGAGAGTCTTAATGAGATGGGCAATGGTGAACTGCTGCAAGGGCCCACCTATCTGCCTAATTTCCTGAGTGTGCCGGCACTCAACCCCTTCCAAATTATTGTCGAAGTTATTGAGCTGCCACAAGGTGAGACATCTCTGACTCTCTGGCACATTCAACATTCGTTGAAATATCCAAAAGAGAAGCAAGACAAGGTTACTGGCAACAAATGTGAACATTCTAAAGATCCTGACGGACTGAATAAACACATCTGACTCTCCCTTGTGGAGCACCCAAAGCAAAGACCATTAACAATCGCGAAGCCCTCCATATTCTGAGAGCACTATGAATGGAATCATGATCTACATATCCACTGTGGCTGGCCAGGTGAAAACCAGAATCGGTTTCCTCTTGTTCTCGCACATCACACCTTCACCGCCTTCATTTCCAACTGTGAAACTTACGAACCAAGTGATGAAGACATCAGTTTCATCTCCAAACTTTCTCAGTGCATGCGTGAATTTGTTAATGATGAAAAGGACTGGAGGATGCAATTTTGGGCATGTATGCGAGAGTATGGCATAACCCTGACAGAATTGAAGATTGAAGGGACTGAATACATGATGGATGGGGATGCGTGTGTTGGTGTCCTCCCATACCTCATCTCTGAGGCAAAGAAGGACTTTGGTGATGCCCATGGGGATCCATATATCCAGGCAGCTGGGTATCATCTAGCTGCCACACAATCATGGCTTCATGCACACTCTGCTGAGGTGCATGCCCTTCCATGCATTCACATTTTTTACTGTGATATGTGTGCTTTTCCATCCTGTCTCAGTCCCTCTGATTTGCATGTAGGACCTGTTCTTGTATTTGCAGGATCCATGCTAACAGAACAGTTTGATGTCAATGTTCTAGGACCAATCCTTCCACTATTCTTCCATCATACAAATACCAATGCCCAGATCTGATGTGCAAAAATGTTTGGGGCATTAAAGAACTCTGCCATTGCCTTGAAGGCATATTATGAGCACATCATGCCCCAATCATCTGTGAATACCTGCTTTCCTTGGATCACTCAGTACAATACGCTTACCAGGCCAACTGAGATCCAGGAATTCAAGTACCTTCAGTGGATGGATTCTGATGGTCTTCTCTGCATCTGCCAACACAGCCATGACCAGCAGCAAATCCTTGTCAAGTTTGTTCAAACCTACTCAAAAGATGCTCATCTGGCATCTGCAGCTAGGGGAGGGGCTCCCATGCTGCTTGGTCATCACAATATCTTATTCTATGGCTGGTCTGTGGTCATGATGGAGTTTCTTCAGAAACCAGAGTGGATGTCTGGCCTGGAGATTGTTGAGGAGGTGGAGCAGCAGATGGTTTGTGACAAGGTCAGGGAGCATGTGTTGACTCTTCATCAATAGGGTTTCGTTCATGGTGACATTCGGCCTTAGAATGTTCTGGTGAGGCAGCTTGGTGCTGGACATGAAGATGCCTTGTCTGTTCACCTAGTTGATTTTGACTGGGCAGGGGAGATCAACAAGGCAAAGTATTCATTCCTTGTAAATCCATATCTTGGCCATGGATTCAAGAGGCCAAGTGGTGTTAAAGGAGGAGGTGTTATTACTACAGAACATGATCTTGCTATGGTGGAGTTGATGTACCCTCTGGTTGCCTAGCCATGTATGTAGCTTATTCATGCATTGCATCTAAAACCTATTGAGAGCTCTATACCTCTTTTTATACAAAGCCAGCAGAACTTGTTATCCCCTGTCCCCACCTCTTCCACATTTGAAACACACATCAACTGCATCTGCTGGATGAATGGCAGAGACACCTCCACACCACAGTGCTTG
>JBBPRK010000337.1:0-25907 GCA_038093075.1 Boletus patriciae | reverse complement strand
CATATCGAATCCATTGTTCAGAACTGAAAGCACCACGCCGCTTTGACGAACTGATCCATGAATTACATTGACTCGGCAAAACCAACTCACCACAGTGCGCAACCTTGTGCATGGACATAGGAGTCACGTCAGATCCGAGCGAACACGGCGCAATTACAGCTACCTGCAAAACTATAGGCCGAAATCCCAGAAATCCGACTTAGAATTTTTGTTTATACTGTGGAGCAAAACAAATAAAAAAGGACCCTGGACTAACCTTACAAGGGTACTTGTATACGACTCGGATAATGAGGATGTACAGCGTCACTTCAGCTATCAGGCTTCGTCGTTCTCATGTGAGCAGACATGACAATGATTTGTTCTTTCGCAGCTTGTGGGATGGGTTGAAAAGGCATAGAGGGGCACGACGAGGGTAAACTTGGACGGCAGCTAAGTGCTCAGCGCTCAAGCGCTCACTCGTGATCCGTAATAAAAATCCCAGATAGGCTACTAGTAGGCTACATTTGGGTTGGTGTTATTTGTTTCGCTCCACAGTGTAAACAAAAATTCTAAGTCGGATTTCTGGGATTTCGGCCTATAGTTTTGCAGGTAGCTGTACCATTGCCTTGCCAGTGCTTGCCAGTGCGAGCCTCCCGTTGAATTTCAGTCCCGTTTGGCGTCGGTAACATGACCAAATAAACGTGTTCCGTTGTTCCGTGCCGCCGCCGCATCTGCCTTTACTGCTTTCGAATCTACCACAAAATTTTACCCCCTCAGTGTGTCCCGTTGACCTTCCAAAACCCCAGCCCTACGTTTCCTCCAACGCGGTCTTAACCCGGCGTCGCCAGTGCCATTTACCAAGCAAGGTTTCCGCCGACCATAGTTCAGCTGGCGCTTCCGAGTAAAACAACGCGAGTGAACTTAGCTGAGAACTCAAGGACAACGCATGACCAGCCCCTGAGGCCCGTGGAGTGGGTGCCCAAATCATGTAACTGCCTCATACGTGGTTGATACATTGAGTACAATCGTGTTTGCCTGTGGTAAGTCCCACCTCACGAATCTAGATCTTGTGACCTGATCAATTTCGGCGCTACAGTCGAATGGTAATTTCTAGAGTGCTGGAACGGCGTCAAGTGCTGCGAAATTGGTGACAGGACATAGCCGCCCTTGAAAGGAGGTGCTACGGGATTAACCTGCCTGCTGACTCAGCTGTCTCGTTCCCGCGGCTCGACTTGAAGGTCGCTACCGAGACGAAGAGGAAGTTGTTCCTAGAACCTCCCACTCCACCTCATTATAACATCACGCGAATCAATCCAATAGCTCCGAGTCGACTTCAACAGGTACTTACGGGACATTGTTACGCAGAACTGGACCGCTCTGGCAGGAACTGGTTCACATTTACAGCGGTCACTTGCCAGATTCCTGCGTTTGGTGCGACGAAAAGGGAAATCGTCTACCCGCGCGCAGCGTCGGGGACTCTGCGACAAAGCAGGGACCTTCTCTGCATGATGACCGGCAGCAAACCCTGACTGCGAAGAACTGTATGGGCAGCCGTCACCGACGATTGGGCTGTGTGCGAGCCCCAGCGCAGTCAGATACCCAGATAAATTGCACGAAAAGGCATGCAAGCTTGAGTACACATCCATTCACTTGTTGAACGCGTGGAAGCTCGAAGTCAAGCCTGGGGTGGGGGACTCAGCGGTCATATTGCCTTCGGAGAGCTCCATATCTGCCAGCTGAGCTAACGGGAACGGAGGATCATAGTCGGTCTGTCCGTTTTATGTCAGGTGCCTCTCTGGAATCCCTCCATCTCAATGATCAAGAACAGAAAGGACCACTCTGACGGGGACCTCATTGACGAGCCCACACCCACCAAGCCACCATCAAGAAGGCCGACCAAGGAGCATCATCAACCACAAGGTTAGGTTCGGAGGTTTTCTTATCAATTTGTAACAGACCAAACGCAAAACTCTCGCGATTTCCATTACTTTCGCACACCGCTCTAAGGAAACAATCCGTTCTTACTCCACCATGACGAGGTAAAGAACCACCTTGTTTCAACGAGAACACGCCAACTCCGTCAATTTGACGAACAACGCAGGGTCCATCAGGCACAGCAATCGACCAGTATAGTACGTGCTGTAAAGAATATTTGTCGCTGGTGACTTAACCCCGAGGACTGGTAGATAGACACAGGAACCCGGATCTAAATCGGCGCTTCCAACGTCATGCGACAATGGTGTGTGAGATATCAGGGACATCCTACAGGAACTTGAACAGTACTAAGTACTCCAGTCTGACCGTGGTCAACATCAAGCGTGTCGTGCTCACTGATTTCCTGCTTACAGTACCACATGACACGCTCGCGGGTTCTTTATCTGAGTGTTGCGGGTACAAGGTTTGCGGTGTCCGATCGGGTCGAACGCATGATGACAAGAATGAGTTGGGGATGCAATGCTTCGGATGATCACCATTGTCCGGTATGCCAATCGGAAACACTTGGTTTCAAGCAGACGAACCCCACTACTGCCTACAACGTCTGATTTCAGTCACTCGTGCCTTGAGCTGCACAGTTATCAGTATGATGTTAAATCCTTCGAGACAGATTCCTTGTGAAAACCGAGACTCGGGAGCGTGCCTTGTTGCATCCCGACATGGTCTTCCGTTGGCCTGAAATGCCAATTCCTTTCTTCAACTGCGTCGCTGACTCACCGAATGCTTGGCGCAGGTTGGTAAACTTGCTCATTGGCCCGCTATCTCATTAGGGCGTATCGAGCCAGTATTCTCTTACAACGTAGGGACGGTGACTACTAGTATGTCCGTGCGATATCGTTGCTAACTTACTATACTACCCACCACCCTCACCTGCACCGTGCACCACGACCGCTTGTTCACGGCCCAAATGCGCACGTACCACCCCTGTCGCTCGCTCGCCGCGTCGCTCGCCATCGCTCACAGCGCAGACCACCACCGCGTGCTCATCCCCCCCCCTCCCCCAACGTGACCGTGCATGTGCTTCAAGTTAAACCTCCGCTTGGCTCACGGCAGTCGAGCTCACCACCACCACCGTGCATTCACCGCTCGCGCGTGCTGACGAACAGAACCTCGGCATAATTTTCGTATATTTAAACAGTGAAAAAGTAAAGATATTGTGGCGAGACTGGTCTTTGATATCGCTAGGCGGATATCGGAATGAGAACCGTCACGGAGACCACACAAACATCTATTTGCGGGGTAGCTCCGCCGATCTAGCGCAAAAGACATAATTACCTCGAGTGGTGCATTGATGGCAACATCGATCTCATGACAGCTCTGTTGGGGTAAGTTTACGTCGTTCAACAAAGTTCTTCACAGGACACGTCATACACTTCGATCCTGCTGTCTCAATGCGAACTGCACCGCTCTATAAAACCAGATAATGTGTTATCCGGCCTCGAACGAACTAGAACCGCTTATATCATATTCCACAGCCTCATTGGAAGGGTGCCTGACATCCCACGACGGAACTTCATCGGTTCCCTGGGTCATCACACCTGGCTCCACGTGCACGCGTGGTGCGAAGAGAATGTGCTGTAGGGGAGGAATTCAGAGTCCCTGTCCTTGTATTTCGCTGCATTTCCGACTAGGAAAACTGTACTAATTTACAGAGCAGCTGAAATACTTAAACGGAGTTCAAGAACACGCGCACTGAGGGACTCGGAGCTCGCCACAGCAAGCAATGTCCCTGCCAAATCGGGAAGGTTTCCCTTCCTCTTTCTCGATTTAATTTACGGGAGGGGGCACCTGCACCCCTTTGACCCCTTTTTGGGGGTCACCTCAGAATCCATACCTATAAGGTCTGAGACTCAGTGGGTCCTTCTCCCTCCCACCCTTTCCTGCTCCAGCACCAAGATTCGGAGACGACCATCACCGTATCTCAACATGAAATTCTCCTGGCTCGATGTGTCTATTCCTTTCTTCAACACAGCGCCTGCAAAGGTACCAGTTTCCGTCAACTGGTTTCCGAACAGGCGTTGCAACTACGAGTGCCACTTTTGCTTCCATACCAACACGAACGAATTCATTCTGCCTCTTGAGGACGCCAAGCGTGGACTTCGCATGCTCGTCGATGCGGGGATGAGAAAACTCAACATCAGCGGCGGTGAACCCTTCCTCCAGCCGAGATATATTGGGGAGGTTTTCAAATTTTGTAAAGAAGAACTTCACATCGAGTCGTGTTCCGTTGTGAACAACGGCTCGAAGGTGACCGAGAAATGGCTAGATACATACGGCCAATATCTCGATGTCATGGCTATTTCCTGTGATTCATTTGACGTAGAGACCAATGTCAAACAAGGTCGCGCGGAAAACGGGACCGCCACGACCCACATTAACAATGTATTCAAGGTCGTCCAATGGGTCAAAGAGAGAGGTATCAAAGTCAAGATCAACACCGTCGTCACCATGTGCGTATGTCTGTCCCGCACGCGATGATACTGCCCGCTGATTCCCTTCCGACAGAAATAACTGGGAGGAAGACATGAATGAGCAAATCGAGGAACTTGCACCTTTCCGTTGGAAGGTACGCCGCCCCTGACGTCACCCTGATAATTCAAGGCCCTAACTTTGTGGTTTATCTGATTGGCCAGGTTTTCCAAGTTCTTTTGTTAGACTCGGAAAATACAGGAGCGGAGACAGGCTCGCTTCGTGACGCCCGCAATCTCGTCATCACTACAGAGCAGTTCCAAGCCTTCCTCGCCCGCCACACCGCTCAGGACTGCCTCGTCCCGGAGGACAACGAAGCTATGAAGGATTCTTATCTGAATTTGGACGAACAGATGAGGTAGGTGGTTTCCACAATCAATATTTACTAGTATGAAAGCTGAGCGTTGGGTCAGATTCTTGAATTGTCAGGACGGGGGGAAGAAACCTGGGAGATCGTTATTGGAAGTTGGCGTACAGAATTCACTTCTGGACTCGGGCTTTGATGAGAAGATGTTTGAGAAGCGCGGGGGTATCTTCGACTGGAAGCGAGAGGCCCCGGAGGTTCTCGAGTGGTAGACTGACATTTCGGATGAGTTTCGATTTTTGGATTGATCCAAAAACCCGGAGCATCCCTCTGTAGTTTACGATTTATGTATGTATTTCTAGTGTTGTACTAAGTTCCTCGCAGGTCGACAAAGACGTGGCGCCACCATGTATTTTCGGGTCGGTCCGGGCCGAGAAAGGTTTCGAGAGGACCTTAATGGTCACACCTCCGCTGAAACATGTACCTTCGTCTCCAGAATCATGCTGGCACTTGGGCACGTGCGTGTAAGCCGTCACTTCTCCCGGGCCATCCAGGCAGAGCGAACCTCTGGCTGCTTGGTCCGCAATTCACCGGGACTGCCGCTTCTTGCTTTCGACCCATGAGCACCGTGACCGCTAGTCGCTATCATCCCAGCGTACTACCACTAGTACATTCTGCGATCAACCTTGCTCTCCCCCCCGGCCCTTTCGACGACCCTACTGTAACCCATCGTGCATCGTGCAATGCCGGCTCGACCCCGCCCGAGGAGGAAGAACGGCTCCTCCCAATGTTCCTGCGCTCAACTTCTCTCTCCCTCCCCATCGGCTTTTTGAGGCCCAAAGTCGTGGAGGAAATACTTAAAAACCACCAAGAAAGCGGGAAAAAATCGATCTGGAACGTGCTTCACGGACCGGACGATTCCCCTTGGGCGATTTGCTTTGCTGATCATGTCGCTGACTTTGAGACCAGGACGCACGCCATGCGTGTGGTCTTGGAGAGGTGGAAATATGGGGGTCTCTTCCCGGACGTTTTGAAAGGTAGGGTGTCTGTTTCCGGCCTGTTCCGATGAATTCAATTCAATTCATTAGGTTGGAGCAACGAGACATATCCCGTGTATATGCCTCGACAAGAACGTCCCGATTCTACCTCGAGTCTCGCATTCGGGATCGAGCGTGCTGCACTCCCTCTGTTTGGATTTGCCAACTTTGGTTGCCTCCTCACCGGTAAACTTGTCTATTTGCCGTCTGGTAGATTTCTTATCTAAATCATAACACAAATCCAGCCTTCTGTAACTGTCCTACAACGAATAAAACAATGCTTTGGATCCCTCGTCGGTCATTAACAAAGAGCACGTGGGTCC
The DNA here is from genome assembly GCA_038093075.1 of Boletus patriciae. Classification (NCBI taxonomy): domain Eukaryota; kingdom Fungi; phylum Basidiomycota; class Agaricomycetes; order Boletales; family Boletaceae; genus Boletus; species Boletus patriciae. The sequence goes on along the minus strand of JBBPRK010000337.1, from coordinate 19,800 downwards.
ATCCAACCACATCCTCTTTGTGATCTGACGTGCTTTGAGCATAGATGGCCTGGCCGGTACGACTGCACTGTCGGAGGGGGGATGGGTCTTGGGGAGAACCCAAGTGAGACTATCATTCGCGAATGCACAGAAGAGGCCTCTCTTCCGCCTGATTTCGTCAAGAAACACGCCCGTTCTACAGGAATGCTCAACTACATGAACCGATCACCCTCGAAATGGATCCTACCTGGGATTTACTACCTCTACGAGCTCCGCCTCCCGAACAATGGCCCCATCACGCCATGCACGAATGCAGAGGACGGAGAGGTCGATGCATTCAACTTGATGGACGTTGAGGAGGTTATGCAGCGCTTGCTACAAAGACAGTTCAAGCCAAGCTCTGCGATGGCGTTGGTTGATTTCTGCATACGGCGGGGATTTATCACCCCTGAATCTGAACCCGGGTATCTCGATGTCTGCATGGCTATGAAGAGACCCGCTGTTTTGCCTTTACCCTGAAGACACCGATCACGGATACATATTTTATCTCATCTATTGATGCAACAGTTTTTGACTGAATGGCACGACCCTTATCATCAACTTTTAGGCTACCAATATAACATAGCCAGCTGCAACGTTCCCCCTTATTCAAATTGCTTCCAACGTGCGTCGAAACACCCGAGTCATCATAATTACCATTCCGTTTGACTTAAAACTCTTGAAGAACTGCATGAATACATTACACTATACCCGGCTTATCGTACGTAGGTTCACCTGACGAATCACAAGAACAAAGAACATGGTTACAAATGTGGTTCTGTAGGCTTCGTCTTCCCAACATTGTGCCTCGAAGTTGATGGGATGTTGTCCATGTGATACCAGCTGACCACAATATCGTGATGCCTACCGAGCATCTCACCATGCCTGCTCGGGCAGCTCGGCCCACCACGTTGGGATCATGCGTCGAAGCTGAGTGCTGAGCGCTGAGCGATAAGCCTAAGAAGCAGGAGAGTACGAGAATGGAAGGCAGCCTGACAGATTGCGCCGTTTCCTGGTGGCAGGGGACTATCTCAAAGGGACCGTCCGTCCCGGTGGGCCAACCCATCACGACGGAAGCAACCCACGAACGAAATGCAAGCGTCACCGTAAGAACGCACAGATAACACCAAGAGGTTCGTGATGCATTCGTTGAAGCGCCTCGGGTGGGTATATTGGCCGAATATGGTGTCATCTGATGACATGCCAGGCTGGCATAGCGTGTAGATCTCCAGCAGAAGCGCCTCGGCCAAGCCCTCCTCCCGATAGTGTCCACCCATTGTAACAGAAATTCTGACGAACGTGGGGAAACGGTGATCCCCCGAGTAAACCCTTAAACAGCTTTTCCAAGAACAAGCTGCATGTTGGAAGCCCCACGCTGCAGAACGCACTTTGAAAGAACGAACACCTCAGATAAGATCGATGATTGTGATGGGGATCCTTGAGGAAACCAGGTTTGGCTGGGGGTGCGGCTACGTACCTGGACCACGGAGCACATGGGTACTTCGCTTCATGTGCGCCTTCTCCCGTCATACGAAGCAACGTTTCTTATTCGGATCTTGCGCGCTATGGGCGGGTTGAGCCATCGCCTCCCGTCGGATCCACGATGCGTTCCTCTTGGCGACTGACAGGGCGGACTGAGCAAATACAGGCGAATACTCCTAGAATCTTGACAGATGTGACCTCATATTGAGACTCATCCGATATCAAAAAGAAGAGAATCTGAATAGCAGTCGTCAAAAGTGGTCATAGTGGGTCACCTGGAAATAGTCAGGCATCGTAATACCGCTCGCTTCGAAGAGGCAGTAATCACGGTGTCAAAAGAGAGATGGACCAAACCTAGGTGACTCTATTGACCGAGTCGTTGGAGCCCTGCAAATTCTTGAGCCATGATCTCGAGCTGGACTGGTAGTTAAACTTAGAAGCCGCAAGGCGTAACTCCAACGTGGGATGATTTTAACTGTCAGCCGAGAAAACCTCCGATTCTGAATTCCTCGGCGATTCCCACCAGTGCTAACAAAGAAGTGATGGATAGTGCAGAGTTCCACGCCGCAGTGAGTACCTGGACCACCACATCTATGCAAGCTGAACTGGTGGACTACACAGGTGTACCATGTCGTGCGACAGTAGGCATTCGTAGAACTGCACGTCAGATTTCACGAAGAACCTCACCTTTATCTGTGCAGAATTCCCCCACGAAAAGTAACGAGCTATAGTACGTGGAGACCATAACCCATGCCAAAATCTTCCACTGATGCAAATACAGGCCACGTTGCCAAGTTGATTGGCATGCCTAGACATTCGCGACATGTCGGCCAGGGTTCGTCTCCATACGGTCTCTCCTTCACAAGTTGACCATGCACTGACAGCCTTGAAATTCCTATCTCCGGACGTGACACCCCCGGTACCATGGCATAGAGTGATCTCAGCGGCCGGAACGATCTCTTCGCGCGGCCCAGGGACAACTGGCGCACAACGTCAACGCGACGCGCTCGAGGCAGAGGGTATCGAGGTCACTGAGGGTCGGACGGGCGATTTCCGAGTCAACTTGGCGACGTGGGGATGGTTTCCCGCCCCTGGAGGGGACCATGGGGTAGCCGCGGCACCAGATGACGGTACTAGTTATCCACCGCACGTCTCCTGAGGTAAATGTTCCGCGGAAGGGACCTTTGTGTCAGTCGCAGCAAGTCAGGTACAGCTCCCGCCAATTTAATTCCTCGTCCTTTCTCACGCCCTCACATGTACCGAACAATGTCTACTGATATCATTCTGAGAATGAGAATGAGAAAGTGAATCGTCTGTCTTGGACGAGTACTCGTCCAGTCCTCTCTTCTTCCCTCGTTCAAGCACCATCTTGTTGTTCATTGGTACTGCACGCTACCATGCCTTGAGACTCGATCCGCCCGGGCTCTGGTAAGAAGATTATTCTTCAGACTCCGTATGCCGATTGTCACTCGAACTCGATTATACAGGGTACTCTATCCGCAGCATCGCATTTGGAACATGGCAATGCTTGGGTTTCCAGGATCAGGTGATACAAGCATTGGACAATGGATTCAACCACATCGGTGAGCCCGTTTGGACCTCCGGGAGCTAGAGCCACCTTACTAACTGGCGGACCGTAGTGCCCGTCGTGTGATCAGACATCGTGTAGGCCTATCAAAATGAAGCAGAGGTCGGCATCGCCCTGCGAGAGACTGGCTCCTCCCGTGGGGACGTTTTCATCACCACCAAGAAGTGCGATCATAAACGACCGTTCCTGACGCCCACGTCTGAAGCTTGGGGTAGAGTATGTTGACATGCATCTGATGCATGCGCCACGTCTCGCCAACGGCCGTCCCCGATATCCCCACAGTTTAGGCCAAGATGGGAAGGATCAAGGAAGTTGGTCTGGCAAGGCGCACCTTTGCGGTACTCCCGGGACACATAGGAGTATTGGTGTGAGCAACTTCGACGAAAGGATCTCGCCGGGATACTGCTCGCTTCTGCTAAAATCAAGCCAGCCGTAAACCAAGTCTGTATGTATCACAAAAATACAACCCGTTTGAACTCGAACCATCCTAACCTTATATGCTGTTAGACCCTATTACCCTTAGCATCCACTCCCCAGATCTTGGAATGAAGCACGCCATTGTGATTGAGGCTTACAGCGCTGATGAATCCGTTCCCACCCGTCTTAACTTCACAATGGATTTGCCGTCTAACCTTCACTGCACAGCCCGAATCATATCATCAGCATGGTGGCTCACTGCATTGCGCCATTGAATGAAATTGCTGAGCTACGACGGATCAGGTGCTATTAATTGGCATGAAGCATAGGGTGCCGTAGTCATCACGTACTCGATCGCCAGACGCCACTATCTATTACTCACGTTTGCGCGCCGGCCCATCAGCAAGAGCTCCAAAAAGACTCGTATACAAGGTTCACCTAGTACTAGCAGTGGCTGGCGACGTTGGCGCGCGTCCCAGTCTGAGGTTCGCCAAATTCCTTTTTCACTCACTCCGCTATGATGGGCTAGCCAGAATTAACGCGGAGACATTGCCGCGACCGAAGTTGCGGGTGCGATTAGCGAGTTGAAGCAAGAGTAACTCAGAAAGTTGGCGATTGCAGCGGATGCGGCTTCAACACCCGCGTTTTTTTGGGTGTATGGGACTACTAACCCAAGTATCGGCTAGTCGGGTCTTGCGAGGCCGTGTGGCGGTGACCGACTGTCGGAGACGCCCGTGCCCCGCCGCAACCGCCTTTTGACTTGAGACCACTACCGCCTGTGCAACGTAACCACGGATACCATGACTCCAGTCTCAACACAACCTCTCCCAAACTCAATGAGCGCGTACAGCGTTGAGTTGCACGATGACGAGAAATCTGCTAATCAATGCCAGATCCACCTGGGCTCCAAGGGGCAGTGTTCCTGCACTGCGGACTCCCACCCCGCTCGTCACCGCGCCTGCCATCAAGCAAGGCTGAGGAGGTTGTTGCTCCCCATCGCACTCTTACTTCTTGCGGTAGGAGCTACACTGGTCATCTCATGTGTATCCGATATCGACCTGTTTGACTTGGTCAACCTCGGAGCGGATGTGAGTGGCAGCCCATTGGGCAAGAGGCAGTCCACAGGGTCGAGCTTCACCGAGAACAAGTGTAAGTTTATCTCCAAGTGCACGACCATTGTTGTTGTGGTAATTAAATGGTTGTCGGGCGCGATAGACTATCTTATTGTCATTTTCGTCGGATTGTTCCTCGTGCTTATTGCGGGTATCATGCTCAGTTTTTGGTGCTGCAGAGGTAAAGTACCATCATGTCAGGACATGAGTCGTACTGAACATTCACCAAATCTAGGTTCATTTGAGAACCCGCTCTGCTGCCCGTGTTACCTGTGTGCATGCTGCGGTGGGCTTGGTAAGTTGTTTCCATTCCAGTTGCACGGATGTCGCTTATTGTGTGTTGTCAGTTTGTTTGGAGTGCATTGGATGTGGATTGTGTGCGGCTGGACTGGAGGCTGCCTGATGCAATTCCCTGGCTGGCAGGTACGCAGGGAAGGCGCAACAAGGCCATTTTCTCTGGACATGTCGTTTTTTCTTGGACATTTTCCCCCCGATATTTACGGCCTGGGTATCACCTTCTAAGTGCCCACATTGTTGAAAATAGCACGTATACCATGGCCCAAATTTGCCGGTGCGCTGTCCATTGGAGCAGCGTGAATTGATGGGAGTGGCTGTATTGCAACCAACCACTTTTGTGAAGCATCAAAATCAACGTCAAAGGGAGAATCCTCAGTGGGCACATAGGCGGGAAAACGTTTAGACGTATAAGTTCGCCAAGCGCGCTAAATTTTTGCCGCCACTACATTTCTGCAATTGGATTCATTACTCTGGAGTCGTGCCATCTCGGACAATCTCTTGGCAACGAAGCACGCGTGTCCGTGTGACGTTTGGAATCATTGGCGCCGTCCACAGCGGTCTTCCTGCAAGTGGTATCATATGCGCTCACACGATGATCTACATGCGAGAGCGACAGACCGAAGCGAGGTAGTTTGTTCGGGAGCCAAGCATGACCGGGGGCAGTTGATAAAATGTGGCAGGTGAGCTGGTTCGATTTCCATGCTGGGGCTCCCCGCGAGCATTTATGTAAGGGTGGCTAAACAGCCATTGGGCTCGGATCACAGCACGGGCGAGATCTCGTAACCAGATTTGGCGACCCGGCGTCCTGGCAAATGTCTTGGCCCCCCGCCAACCCCATTCGGATATCCCTGTAGGCAACGCCCTGGCACCGCCGCATATTGTTCGGCTGTCGGGAAAGTACCGCCTGCGTTTCTTTGCTTTGCTTTCAAACCTTGGGTCTGTTCCACTGCTTGCTAACATGTCGTAAGCAACAAGTGTGAGCCAGAGCCTGAAAAGCAGAAGGTGCATAGCTGTGACAGCTCCAATTTCGCTCCCCCATTTTCCTTCTTCCTCTCTCTTATTTAGAGATCTTTACCATGGTTTACGTCGCGCCATCTTACTATGATAGAGCTGGCGACCTTTCCTCGAAGCGTCGACAGCCTGACCTGTCCCGCCACTTGTCGGCGGAAGCCAGAGCTAGACTCCCAAACCCCATCAAGGCCATCTGGAAAGTCGCTCAAGTCAAGCCCGGAACGATCAACATGGGCAATGGTATGTCGTCCGGAATCACTGACGAATAAAGTCTTACCTACGCTCATTCCGTATGACAGGTGACCCACACCACACGCTGTACCCCGTCTCCGAGATGAACTTTGTAGTTCCTTCTATCCATGAGCAGGACCCTGTCCAATCCTGGAGAGCAAGCACTGGGGAACAACAGATCATCTCGTCCTACAGGGATGAACCTTGCGCATTGAGTCTCAGAACAGCCATGGCCTACGGTGCCGGTGCAGGGTTGAAGCACGTTCGAGACGCTCTTGCAGAGCTCAATGATCGTATCCATGCACCGCCAAAGCACACGGTCTCCCTTAGCCTCGGAAACGCCGATGCTCTTACCAAGTGTTTCCGGCTATTGGGCGACCCCGGTGACTCCTTCCTCTGTGAAGAATTCACGTTCTCCGCCATGACCAACGCAGCGCTTCCCCTTGGTATCGACTGGGTACCGATCCGAATGGACAAGGATGGTCTCATACCGTCGGATATGGAGCGGACCCTAGCAAATTGGGATGAAGCTTCACAAGGGAAGCGCCCTCACGTACTTTACACGATCCCGTGCGTCATTTCGGGCGACCCGGCAATTTTTTAAACTCACAAGGTTATAATCAGCTGCTCTCAAAATCCGACTGGAAGTACATTGTCCCTCGAGAGACGGCGGCAGATTTATCAAATTGCCAGGGATTGGGATGTCGTCATTCTTGAGGATGACCCATACTATTTCTTGCAATATGATCTTGATATCTCGCAGACCACGGTCGAGCGACATGGTTTCACCCGCGCCATGGCCGAGGTCCTTCCTCGCTCCTTCCTCTCCATGGACTATGATGGACGTGTCATGCGCCTAGACAGGTTAGTTAAGCCGCATTAATATCCATCCGGATCTCACCGTTTTTGTGTATAGTTTTAGCAAAATTCTTGCGCCGGGCATGCGGCTGGGCTGGGTTACGAGCAACGAGTTCTTCGCAGAAAGACTAGACATGCTTACAGACTCTTCCTCACAACACCCACACGGCCTTGGACAGGCCTTCATCGCAGAACTCCTGGGAAGCCAAGGCTGGGGCACTGACGGATTCATGAAATGGGCAGCATCTCTTTGCCGCGAGTACGAGCGTCGACGAAACCTCTTCATGGATGTATACAAACGCGAGGTAGCCGGCTCTGGCCTCGCATCGGCGGAAGTTCCACAATCCGGCATGTTTGTATGGATCAAGATCCATCTCAATCGTCATCCCCGTTACAAGGTGCTCGAAGACACCAAGCTTCTTGGAGGGCCCGTATCGAACACGGCGGAGTTGATGGACGAACTCTTCCGTAAACTTCTTGACTGTGGCTTGGTGATGATGCCCGCGTCTACCTTTGCGATCGTGGACCGTTCGGGATGTGTGCAATCTGATGACCATATTGCTGACGTACGTCACCTACTTCCGTCAGTTGCATTTGAGCTAACGATGGACGGCAGCGTGTCAACTACTTCCGCGCCACATTTGTCGGGACAGACGAAACGATCGAGAACGGTTTGACCATCTTCGGCCGTGGTCTCGAAGAGTTCTTTTGTCATTGACATGCCGCGTGCTCTGTTAGGGAAGTGAATTGCATTTTGGGGTATCGGTGTATGTTATTCGACGGCGGATTGCTCGGACTAATATATGCATTAGTTTGCGTTATATATGATTTATTGTTTACCTAGTGTTGGTCATGCATGGAGCTCGTTGATGTAGATATGTGGATACGCTGTTAATTTTCCTGGACCCGAAGGGTCGGGTCTACAAGAAAAACGATAGCCTGAGCGCAGACGCAACGGAGCTACTGGGGATGAGGACTGCGTTAGTGGGTACACTGCGAGCAAACATGGACTGGGGCGGAGAGGGGTTTGGCTGCGGGTATGAGTATCATGGATACGGGCAACCCGTACCCATGCCATTCCTCAATGTCATTGGTTTTGAACCTTCGATGAGAGCACGAAACACAAACCCCAAGGCTGTAGCAGCAAATCCCGAAATATCAAAACGGTTTGCTTCAAGATCGGTCAGCATCCAGTGTGTTCTACGTGCTCGTCCGAGCCGACTGGTGAGCTGATAAGATCCCGGTGAGGTGTGTTCTCAAACAATATTTCCCACGCGTTGTGGGTTGATCTAGATCTGTACAGCGAGGCGGCCAACTTGCCTGAAAAGGCCAATAATTCTGCGAAGGCTCGGGGTCTTTTGCGTTCTACACCTCTGCAAGCCGCTGGTCGTACGAAATGGCTTCTCAATGCCTAGGCCTACCAATAGCAATATTTGGTGGACGGCAGAAGGCTTTCTTGCACACCAAGACCGTATATGAACTTGGAATCCATCCATTTCGATCATATTGCCATGCGGGGACTCAGGAGAAGAGACCGCGCCGCAATATATGGTACGCCACTGCAACATGCGTTCAGCCTTGCTGCATTTTGAGAAGTGTTTGCATGCATTGAAGCAAGGTAACTGTCGGGATACTGAATCGTGAGTTGGACCACCTCTTTATAAATCCGGTTCCGAACCTGGCAAGGATGGTCGAATCGCCTACCATTCAAAGTATCACTCACTGCAACATAAAGACCTTTTTCGGGTATCCGCTCTGCCCGTCGTGACCCGACCGCCCTTGGCTCGCAAGCAGAGGCTACCCCTTACCTACTGTGGGTGGCCCTAATATGCATATCATTCGCTCCGAGTAGTACATAAATTGGGGCACCGCTGAAATCTTGGTCCTCGCTCCTGATACCTCGCGGTCAGTAGTTAGCATGGACGAGAGCCGTCTGCTATCCGGAAAACCCCTCCTCGTCATCGTCTTTGCGCTGTTGTTGAGTCTCGCGCTTATTGCCCTTGACCAAACCATTGTTGCAACTGCGCTCCCCGTGATCGTTTCGGATTTCAATGCACTACAGGATGTGACGTGGATCATTGGCGGATACCTCCTTACTATGGTGGCGTTTACGCCGATATACGGGCAGGCATTGACCATGTTCCCAACCAAATGGTGGGTAGTCATTTCGGGACTCGATGTTCGCAGCACCCCTAACAATGGGCGTGCTTGCGCTTTCAAGGGTCTACTTGATTGCGATAGTCACCTTCGAGCTTGGTTCGCTCTTCTGCGGCATAGCGCCAGTAGTCGATTTTCTCATTTTCGGACGCCTATTCGCTGGAATCGGTGCTGCTGGTATCTGTGTCTCTGTCCTGACAGTCATGGCCGAGGTACGTCCCTCAACATACGGACCGCGCTACCTTCATGTGTCCTTGGACAGAGCGCCGAGATTCGATACCGAGCCATCATCTTTGGGGCCATCGGCGCACTGTTTAGCTTATCGAGCGTCTTGGGACCCTTATTAGGAGGTAGGTTATCAACCATCCTTATATGAGTTAGATGTTCCTCATCTCGGGCGTTAGGCGCGTTTACAACGCATCTCTCTTGTAAGAATTTGTAGACTGAGCACCTTTACCTTTGAATTGACGTTTTTGTCTCAGGGCGCTGGTGCTTCTGTGAGGAGGTCGTTCATTCGTAGATATCGACTCATGTTGCCTTTTCAGATATCAATCTGCCGTTGGGAGCGTTGGCTTTTTTGGTTATCGTTTTCAGACTGCCACTTCACAAACCTTTGGCAGGGTCCGCGGAGAAGACAACGATCGAAGCCTTCGCTGACATGGATTGGATAGGTAATAGTTACACGACTGGCATGCTTCGGTCACAATTCACTCTGAACTAGGTTGCTTCCTCTGTCTTGCGGCCATGGTGGTTCTCCTCCTGCCACTTTCGTGGGGTAGCAGTAATGGGTGGGACTCGCCAGTTGTGATCACGGTACGCTCGGTTTCTTCCTTCCACGACGAGTGCCCACTGATTCGCACAGCTTCTGTGTGTATGCATCCTACTCCTGACCTGTCTGCTTCTATGGGAGCGTCACAAAGGCGACGGGGGCATTTTACCCCTCAGGGTTATCGCGAGGCGTTCTCAGTGAGGCCACCAGGTACGATCTGCATGCGTAGCACTGACCGCAACACAGAATCGGAGCTTGCATCGTCATCTTCTTCACGATGTTCAACGAGCTGATGTTGATCTAGTGCGCGCATAATCTCCGTACTGAAACGTTCTTCTGACCCATGCCAAGTTATATTCCCCTGCTCTATCAAGCCGTATACGACCACAGCGCAATTCGTTCTGGGGTTGACATGTTGCCGTTTATCCTGTCCTTAGTGATAAGCACCACGAGCTCCGCCATGATCTTGTCACGAACTGGACACTATTGGGGTATCCTGGTTGGTGGCCCTGTGTATGTTCTCGCTTTCGATATTCGCTTTCTGCTGAACACGTGGTTACTAGGTTCTGTTGTATCTCTGGTGGACTCTTCTTCACCGTCACGGAGAACACTTCCTCAGCGAAGCTCGTCATATACCAGATTTTATGCGGTGTGGGGGTTGGTGAGCGCACGTGCGAAGTCATGTTGACCTGAAGAATGACGCACGTAGGTATGACATCGCAGAACACGTTCATAGCACGTGAGTCTGCATCAAAAGGGGAAACGACAGCCTGATCACACCTTTTATTCAGTCCAAGCCCATTCTGATCCGGAGACCGTGCCTGTATGCAATGCCATCGCGACGGTCATGCAGATGCTCGGTGGCTTTATCGGAGTGACGATGTATGCGCACAATCTCCCTTGCCCACAGCATGTACTAACCTGAAATACGTTTTCCAGCGCAGGCGTGGTCTTTGATGGTCAACTCCGCCACAACCTGGCTGTGTACGCCCACAATGTCGACCCAGGCCCCATCACAGCCAGTGTTGCCGCGATCTACTCTGCAGTGTCCTCAACCGCGCGGCCCGGCGTCATCCATGCGTATGTGAAATCGGTGGGTACCTTTCACTTTGTTCCCGGGAGTGCCGGAGTGAGCTGAAACGTTTGCAACGTAGCTGGATTGTGTCTTCCTTACGGCAGTCCCAGCTGGATTCTTGACGATCTTTGGGGCTGCGTTGATAAGGTGAGGGTTTATTGCGCCAATGGAAACGCGCAACGGCCCTCTCATGTGTGCTTGCAGAAACGTGAATTTGGGTGTAAATGGCGTCCTACGTGACCAAGAACGTCACGAATCGACCTCTCCATGTCAGGACAGCGAGAAGAATTGACTGCAGCCCGAAATGGCTTTTCAAGATGCAGATCCCACGAAAAATATCAAATGCTATTTTTACTTAAACAACACTGTGTCGTTATACAACAACATGCAATCAACTCTTGGCTGCTCCGGGACACCAGTCTGTTCATTTACCGATCAAGGGACAATAACTGAACGAACATGCGAGGATCGCGTCAATATCTCTTTCAGTGCGCCGGTCACGGCAAGCGTGTCTTTAATGTCCACAGTGGTAACTGCCTGTGGTCCCTGGAATACACCATTGTCGATCTTCTCGGCGAGTTGGTCCAGGAACGCCTTGATTTCGGCGGAGTCGAGTATGCTCGACTTCATGCCCTTGAGCGTCAATGCCTTGGTGTAGAAGGTGCGCAGGTTGATTGGGAACAAGCCGTCCTTTGCGTGTACAGCCATGACGACCACACGGCCGGAGCCATTTGGTGTCATAGTGAAGATTGCGTCGTTAAACGGGTGTTCATAGCCTGCGCAGTCAAGCAGGACATCAATCTTGTTTTGAAGACCTTCTTTTGCGACCGCATCGCGAATGGCCGTGTTGGACGTGAGCTCGATGGGCGTCAGGTACGGTGGTGGAACCACGTTGGCGAGGGAAGTATAGGTGCCGAATATGCGAGCACCTCGGTCTTTGCAGAGTTGTGCTGCAGCGGAACCAATACCACCGCGAGCACCTGTAGACGCGTGAATACCGGGAGCGTATGTGTATGTATCGCCTCAAGACATGCGAGAGAACAGAACCCAACGCACCGATGATGATGACATTGTCCCCCTTCTTGACGTTGGCGAGCGTGTCGACCGTGATCCATGCACAAAGCCACGGGAGAGTCATGCTTGCAGCCTTGACATGACTGAGTGTCTCGGGCTTGCGACTCAGCGCGGCCAATGGGACCTTTACAAATCTAAGTCGAACGAAAAACAAATAGGTCAGAAACGCGAGTTTGGACTCTGCACAGGAACAACGCCTCGCATCGAAAAGGAGTTGGGGGTTCTCACTCTGCAAACGTTCCGTCGGAGGTGAACCCTCGCTCGCTCCCGGTACCCCATACGTGCGCACCAATCCACGCGTTCGCCGGTGCGCCCGCATCATCCAGTGCTTCCACGACCTCTCCGGAAAAATCACGACCAGGGGTACGTGGAAGTGTTACAAATGGTAAAGTACCCAAAACGGCTGCTGCGTCGGACTTGTCGCGGGAACATGGGGGATGTGAGATGGGACCGACGTCGAATAGGAAGTAAAGTCAGTGCTTATCACTTTGTAAACAAGAAATTAGGCGATGGCTCACCCCGTTGATCCCCGCGGCTTTTACACGGACGAGGGCCTCGCCTGAGGCGAGCTCGGGCTTTGCGATAGTGCGAAGGGCGAGCTCGTCGAACGAACCAGTCTTTTCAAATCTAAGCGCCTGCATTGTCGGATGATGGATCGGGCGACAGTGATATCTGTACAAAAAGAATTCCGCGGGAGTTGAGATACGAAATGACTAAAAGAGCAAGGCGATAAGAAAGAGGTGGGCTTACGGGGGTAGCTTACTGACAATGATACGCGCTGGGGGATATGATCTCAAAGATAAGCTGACGAAACGAGAGGGAGCTAAATATCGGGACCGTCGGATGGCAGATTGATGGAGCATCCGGGTTTTCTTTGTTCGTCCGCACTATCTGCCTCTAAAAATGAACATTCAGCTGTGCTCGCTATTGTCAGCCATTCACAGCGCCTTCTGAAACTTTACTTTGGTAATGTGAAACCTCGATCCGCCCTCCGACACACCACGCTTTGTTGGTTTAAATTTCTCCTTCGTCAAGGTCTTTAGAACGGAATAGGATAAACCTATGCTGCCAGGCTAGGCGTCGACCAGATGTTCGTGTGGTCCTTTGATGGCTTTTACTTTTATTTGACTTGGGCTGTTTACCACCCAGTGCACGTATCGACGAGGACAGCATGCCCATCACAGGTGCAGCTGCAGCAGTTGTATTGCGGCTCACGCGAGTACACCGGCATACGAGTCGTGAGAACCGGGCGTCGTCAGGCCGGCTCGAGTCGGTTTGACATTACTAACGTCGTCGGTACACTTGACATGGCCCATCACCTCTGCACTATTGGTCGAGAGGCTGTCAGAAAGTCATTTTGCTTGGTCACTTAATTACCAGAAAGTGAGTGACTTCCCGTCAGAATTTAGGACGGCTGTAAATTCGAGCTTAGTTGATCCCGGGTAACATCAGTGACTACTTTCTGTAGGTCTGATAACCGTGGCAGGGAAGCTAAATTTTACAAACGGTCACCCGGTTGCCTTAGACGGGGTCAGATGCCTGTGTGGATGACCGAGCGACGTCTAGGCATGCCGAAAATGCCAAAATACACTTTACAGACGTTTACAGAGGGGTTTATACTAGAAGTACTGACCCCCCGAACCGGCATCTACCCACTCCACTAAATACACAACATTTTCACTGTTCACCTAGTTCTCGTACATACCTACTAACCCGCGAAGTTGAACGAAGAAACATAATGCAGTAGTTCTTTTGATCGTGAAGTTGGCGTCAGTCACGCCAGCTGTCACTTGCCGGGTGAATGCCGATGCGGAGCTTCAAATATGAACCGAGTCGCGTCGACACGTCACAGACAGCTCAAGCAACTGAAGCAGCTTGTCTAGAGTACGCGAGGCCGGAGTTTTAATCCAGCGACGTGACGATACGTGACAATTCGTGAGACAAGCAGGTAGGTGCCAGTTCGGGGGTAAGCGATAGTACCCCTAGGGCCACAGAGTGCAGGATTTACGGGTTCGACGACAACGCTTGACGTGCACCGTGCGATTCCCTCCTATTTGACGTGTCTGTCATTTCGCTACTATAGCGGCAAATTTACAGAAAAATTCTGACGGGAAGTCACCCAGTGTAGCCCTGTCTGGCCACACGCTTTTCATCCGTGACGATGAAATCGACAAGCTCATATTATTCTAATTTTAGACCCGAGTATCAGCCGCTGTGGCATAGTCGGGCCGAAACAGTCAAGCGTACTAGTTAGTTATCAAGTGCAGTGAGTCTTCACCCTCCCATCTTTTTTTTTCTATACCCTCGTTGTCCCTTGTCCTAGGTAAGAGGATTGCGTGTTGGTGACACTGACCTCTCCTATCGTCGGATCGGTTGCTCGGGGTGAGAATGCCGCTCGAGAATTTGCGAGGCCGCATCGGCCCGTGTCTGTCAGTGGCTAGTATTTACTGTGAGCGAACATGATGGAAGAACCGTGCCAAGGAAAATATCACCCGAGTCTTGGCTTATCCATCATAGTACTACCCTAGACAATAGAAATATGTGTAAAAGGGGAAATATTAAGAGTTACTAATTAGCCGTGTGCAATGACGACTCAAGAACACTAATCAGAAGGCTCCTTACACTCATGCTTGGACTCCGATCCGAGAATGGTCTGACTACATCAACCCTCGGCCGAAATTCTCACCGCAGATAGCGTTGGACCGTTTTGCCCACGAGTGATAGGCTACCGGGTCAGTATTATCTTCCCGGTCGACAGACACTACCGTATTTCGCGATCGTCGGTGCAAACCAACTTCGCCACAAATAATCACCGCATATTACTGTCACCATTGACAATACTTCTTAAAGTACGACAGATAACTCGATGGCGTTCTGTCGGAAATTCGCCAAGATAGGTGAGAATGTTAGTATGTCATCCGGGACGCCGTGGCCGCCGCATCTTGAGTTGAACAGAGTTGGCAGTCAAAGCGGACGTATTGACAGGCTTCTTCTGTCCATGAAGGCACAGCCTACATCCGCTCTGTGCCGTTACTATAGCGGTCGTGGAGATTCAAGCAGAGGATCCGCAGAAAAGACCGGAAAAGGCTTGAGAAGAGTATACTTTGGGACACAGTGAGTGGAACCGAGTATTGAATCTAAAAAACAGGTTAGGGCAAGCAAAAGCCGAAACTACGGCGAATTTTTGCTTTACCTCCTATCAACGGGGAATGGCACGTTCCGATCGCTTATGCGTAGCCACCGACGGCATGGTTCTTCTCGAAAGAAGACTGTGTAGGTAAGTGACCTTCGAAGAGCGATTTTTCTGACTCGTTTGGTGGATTAATCGGATGCATCACATGCGTCCTACACAGCCGAGTAGGACGATAATCGGCGAGATCGTCGCCTACATTCAAATCCGGAATGTGACCCCAGCGGTCAACGCCCTAGCCGCATCAGATCTTAGACTCACCAGTTGGTTCTCGATATTCCGCGAAAGGACACCGCATGAGAAGAATTAGATACGACCTACCCCCGCGTGGCCCTGTGGCAGGGTATCCATGTTACTTTCGTACAGAAACTCTTGGCTTAACGAAAGAGCACATGCAGCAGGCAGCGGGGATCTGCGGAGATTACGAGAATCTGCAGCTGCAGTTGCATACCACGATGATACTAGTATCAACAGTTCGAAAGAGCCGCTGGATGTTGAACTCAACTAGAATTTATTCCTGGACCATCATCATACTACGGGTTAGTTCAAGGTTTTTCCCTTTGTGGAAACATAGCCATCAAAACTCTCCATTTAGCGGGACAAAGAACTGATTTTTGTCAACGTAACAGATTGTCCATGTGCGGAAACGAATTGCTGCAACTTGATTCAAGGTCGTTTAAGGCTAGCTGAACGTTGCTCGCCGATCAGAGGCTCGCGAAGCTGACGGATGATCAGTAATGCCCCTAGAGCGTAGGCGATATAGGGGTGATTGCTTACATCTTGCCAGTTTGATGGGCGTCCAAGTATCAGCAGAGAGAGCGGGCAGTGCAAAGGATATTCCGTCGGACGCTTCAAACAACACAGTAGGTAGTAGCACATGACGATCATGGTGTGTTACGAATCGCCTCGCTGTTCGATGCTCCCTACGACCGAAGAGACGACCGGGGAATGGAGGCGTCAACTACCGGGCGGTGACTTGGCGACCAATATCAATATCGGCGCAGGTCCGCCCCGCGGTGCAGCAAGCAGTGGAAGGCCCGTCGGGGAGACCGAAGGGCAATACGGGGGATCTCGCGATAGGTGAATGGTCCAGGACTAAGGTTGCGCCGAGTCTGAATCATGCCCATCACCGACATCAGATCTTCATACCTTGGGTTTTCACCAAAAAGCCGCCGGGGCAATGTTATGTGCCGGCAGACGCGCATGAACTGGTTCACTTGCTCAACCAAACCGGCAAACAACTGTCATTGCCGGGTTCATTTTACTCGATGTACGTCCAGCGCGCCTGTCTTCCTCCACCTAGGGACGCCTTATCATCGATCGTTGCCGAGCACTGCCCCTCCTCAAGCAGGAGCACATGACAGGCACGGCGCGATGATTACGCCAGCCCAATCTGCGATCGGCGCCGCACGCGAACTCCGGAGAGTGAGCGGAACTGAAATTCAAGTTCTGGATCTGGAGACGTAACTCGTCGCTTGCTCACCGTGACCCGAGTGTGGAATCAGTCGTCCACACAGCCATGCGTGTTCAGCGGCTCGCCGCATCGCAAAGCTGGTCCCTTCTCGTAACGTATAAAAGATGAGCTTTCGAGCAAACTCAGTGCTCATCACCCCAAACTCTTTCTCCTCGACATCCACGTACCCTTAAACCTCCATTTCTACCCATGTCTTCCGTCAATGTCCATGATTTGAACGCTTCTCTCTCAGCCTCAACTGTCCCGGAGACCCTACTTGGTGTTCTCTCTCGGGCTGTCTATCACTATCCTAGTCATGAGCTCGGCTTTATCACCTCCTCCGCTCACGACTCTTCTATCCGAACCAAGACGTTCGGCGAGTTCAATCAATATGCCTTCTCCCTAGCAAGGGCTCTCCGAGCATGGGGCAAGCCCGCCGGCTCGGTCATTGTTGTTTACTTAACTGAACACGAGGACAACATGGCTGCTGTTTGGGCATGTCTACTCGCTGGTTACGTGCCTTGCTTGCAGCCCGCCTTGAGTGCTCAGCAGGCCCACAAGGAGGGTCACGTTACTCATGTCAAGAATCTTTTCTCTTCGGCAACCTGGTTGACGAACGAGAGCGGCGTTGAGCAATTGGAGTCAATCTCCGGTCTCGACATCCACTTACTCTCTGAGTTGAAGGCTTCAGCCGAGAACTTGGACACGGACTTCGTTGTCCACCAACCTAAGCCCGACGACGAAGCCATCCTTTTCTTGACTTCTGGGTCGACTGGTTTCTCCAAGGCCGTCGTGCACACACACCGCACTATCATCGCTGCATGCCTTGCCAAGGGCCAGAGCTATGGCCTTACTTCACAGTCCAAGATCATGAACTGTGAGTTACCATCGTTGCCTATCGGATAATGTGCTGACGTAGTATCAGGGGTCGGATTTGACCATGTCGCTGGATCACTTGAAATGCATATCACACCGCTCCTATTTGGTGCTTCGCAGCTGCACGTCCACGCGGCCGCCATCCTCTCTGATCCCTTGCGATACCTTCGCTTGATCGAGGAGAAGGTTTGTGATCAATGTTTGCTTCACATTTCACACGTCTGACTATCGTTCAATCTGCCCTCAGTCAATCGAAGTCTCATTCGCACCCAACTTCTTGTTGGCTAAGCTTACTCGCGACCTTGAGAAACGCAACGACCTCTTCGGCACATTCAACCTCGCTTCCCTCAGACGCGTCAACAGCGGTGGTGAAGCTGTTGTCAGCAGCACTGCTGTCGCTTTCAGCAGAACTCTGAAGAACCTCGCGAAGAATGGCGATACCTCGTTCGCCATCTCTGCCGGCTTCGGTATGACAGAGACATGGTAAGTTATTGGTTTCATTTCTGTGTCTGCGGTCTAACTGGATTGTTTCAGCGCTGGATGTATCTACGACCCTATTAACGTGTTGACCACGCCTCCCGCACACGAGTTCTTGGAGCTCGGCACACCCATTCCCGGGTGCGAGATGCGCATCGTGAATCCAGAAGACGGTGTTACTCCTCGCCCTGATGGTCAGAGTGGAGAACTCCAGGTCCGCGGCCCAATGATCTTCGTCAGGTACTACAACAACCCAGAAGCAACGTCTTCCAGCTTTGTTGGGGGTGGTTGGTACCGCACTGGTGATGTCGGAATTATCGAAAGCGGCAAGATGAGACTGAGCGGACGTATCAAGGACACTGTCATCGTCCACGGTGTCTCTTACGGTATTCCGGAACTCGAAACTCACCTCCAGAATGTTGAGGGTGTCACTCACTCCTTCCTTGCCGCTGCACCCTACCGTGCGCCCGGCCAGGAGACCGAAGGTTTCGTTATTTTCTACTCACCGACATTCGACCTCAACGACGAAGATGCTCCCGCCAAGCTCTTTGCTACGCACCGTGCCGTCCGCGATGTCTCTGTGAAGATGATCACTCTCCCACCTCAGCTCATTGTCCCTATCCCCGTTGATCAAATGGAGAAGACTACCCTCGGAAAGCTCTCTAGGGCTCGTCTCCTCAATCAGTTCAAGCAGGGCGGACTTGCCAAGCATATCGCCCGCGCAGAGGAGTTGCTGAGCATCGCTCGCGGTGTCAGCTTCATTACCCCTTCCACTGAGACTGAGAAGACGTTCGCTCGCATCTACGCTGACATCTTCAACCTCAGCGTGAGCGACATTTCTGCTGGTGAGAACTTCTTCGAGCTCGGTGGTACTTCCATCGATGTTATCAGACTCAAGCGCGAGGGAGAATCTGCGTTTGATTTGCCCGAGATCCCCACTATCCAGATCCTCAAGCACCCCGTTCTCTCCAGCTTGGCGAAATACGTCGACACCTTGATTTCCAAGGACGCGAGCACTGAGGAGTACGATCCCATCGTTCCCCTTAACCTTACCGGCAACAAGACCCCTATCTTTATGGTTCACCCTGGTGTCGGAGAAGTCCTCATCTTCGTCAACCTCGCCAAGTACTTTCAGAATGAGCGACCCTTCTACGCATTCCGCGCGCGGGGTTTCGAACCTGGACACCCCTTCTTCGGTTCCATGGACGAGATGGTATCTTCCTACGCTGCAGCCGTCAAGCGGACGCAGCCTCACGGTCCTTATGCCATCGCTGGTTACTCATACGGAGGTGTCGTTGCTTTCGAGGTTGCCAAGCGCCTCGAAGCCTTGGGTGACGAAGTCAAGTTCACCGGTCTCATTAACATCCCCCCTCACATCGCCGATCGTATGCACGAGATTGACTGGACGGGCGGTATGCTCAACCTCTCGTATTTCCTTGGTCTCGTGAGCAAGCAAGATGCCAATGACCTCGCGCCAGCTATGAGGCCTCTCACGCGTAAGGAACAGCTCGACGCCGTTTGGAAGTTGTCTCCTCCAGAGCGCCTCGTCGAACTCCAGCTGACGCCCGAGAAGCTCGACCACTGGGTCGACATCGCCGGCTCGCTGATCGAGTGTGGTAAGACATACGAACCTGGTAGCTCAGTTTGTGAGTCGATCGTCTTTCCTCGTCCACCTTCATTGTGCTGACATATTTTTCTTTCAGCGTCGCTTGATG
>JBBPRK010000336.1:0-25948 GCA_038093075.1 Boletus patriciae | reverse complement strand
TTGTCGTTGTCTGTTGAGAGGCACTGATTGTTTTCTTCGACGGTACGTGCGCGCTCCCACATTTTCGCTCCCCCTCGAACGACGCCGCTACGACCTTCCCGTCAGGCCCCGCATCTGTGCTTTCGAGCATAATGCTCCCATTCCGTTCGCCCCTAGCTCGACCTGGACATCCACGGGGTCGTGTGGGTCGTCAGGCCTCCCTGGCCGCGGTTCATCATCGCCGTCGTCGCCTGCATCCCCCGCTTGCTTTCTCGACTCGCCCGACCCCTAACCTGTCTCGAAGACGAAGGGGTCACTGAGGTGGTATGAGCTGTGGGGTGGTGAGCTATGCGCGTTTTGACGCAGGCGTGACGAACACACTTTGGCTTGTGGCGGTGGTGGGGTGCGACAGAGTAAGGTTGAGGGTTAGTTGTTTAGGTTGCGAGTGACCAGTTCGGACCGAAAATAAGCCGTTGGGTTTGTAATCTGTGGGTGAGCTGATCGGGTTGGGCCCGAGCCTTGTCCACAGGCGAGACTGTGAGTTGGTGGCATCACCATGTTAGTGGCGTCCGAATCGGTGAGTTCAAGTTGGCTGTCGGCGCAACCCGTACCTATGGACCGACACCCGTGCCCATTACTCGCACTTGCCCCGTGCAGTGCCTATGATCTCAGGGCCTCAGGCTCCATATTTTGGGTTGCAGAGCTTGGCGACCATTGGATGATTCCTCGAGACCTGGTGGCAATGATCACCAAGGGGACGCGGTTCATTGACTTCCTAGTATCAAGTTGAATTCTGTAAAGGCAGTGAATATTCGAACAAGCTGTTACGACGCAAGCGTGACGCGTGATACCAGAGGCATGATTAGATCAATCTCCGACGTTATCTCCGCTCAATCCACTACCACCACCTCGCTCGCTTCGAACGACACCATGGCTCCTCTCACTGATATGGCGATACAACGAACAAAAATGGCTATCAAGTGAGTACCTAGTAGCAATAGGAGTACCCGAGTGTATGATTTGCAGGTCCGAGAAGCCGAAGAAGCCCAGGTATCCACATGCCAATGCATGAGATGCACTCATAGACCCATATGCGACGTCGGCAATCAAGACTAGCGACCGCTGAGCGCTGAGGTTGCCATTCAAAGGTTCGCAAGCATCTATATGCGCATATATTCACTTTTTTGACGCCAGTGAATGTGGCTATCGAGCAAGGCAACACTGAGCCTGAGGTACATGGGCCTCGCTGCTATGTCACTGGCTTCATGCCAATTGCCATCCTGAACAGATATAACAATACTCATGTTGGCTTTTCATCGAGGATTTTTTGGTAAGACTCAACGAGACGGCCTTTTGTCCCACCCCATGCTGACAAGGCTACAAGGCTCCAATTCTTCCCCCTCCACGTTTTCCTTGGTCGTTGACTACCGCTGGCTGCCTCAGCCAACTCGTGTACATCAACATTCTCTTTCCAGATACCTCAGCGATGCGCCTGCGTACACTGGTGATGGTGAGCACCAGAGGTTGGTGTATATCCCCAATTAGGTGCTACTAGCTAGTGTATGAGATCGAGATTACATTGCGTTGTATTGTCTGTCGCTACAATTGGCTTCAATATAATGTGCTGCATCGTCACGAGAGATTATAATGTTGCGCGATATTATGAAAATTTCAGTTTATTCGTATTCTAAGATAATCTCCACCGCTGTCAAGACAACCAAAACGGGCTGCCAACGAATATAATCTCTAATGTTCTCCAACAGACAATTATTCAGCCTCATAATATTTACGCAGTTTCTGTGATGAAGCACTTAAGAGGCTTACCTAGAAAGAGCGTGATTCGTCGGTGAGACCAATACTCACCAGATTCCGCAATCATCCACATTCGTTCTGGCTATTATTCTGCTAGTCACTCTAAGACTTCGAGATCAGAAGAGTGGCTCCAACTTATTTTGCCTCCGATGGTCGGTCAATTGAAACCTTGAGGTCAGCTTTGATCGATTGATCGGTATTGGTCACCGCTTACCACTTTTAGGTTCCGTCAACTTGTCGGGTTTCAACACGTTCAACAGGGAGAACAATCAACATCGTTGTGGACTATGAAACCGGTGTGGACAGGTCAAGTGGAAAAGAATGACACACGCGAGGTGGACACATCGGACCAGGCAGCTATAAAAGCTCAACCACAGAGCATCTTTCCCCAACATCCAGAGTCGTGAGTCTCCCATCAGCATGGCACCTAAAACTCGTTCGCAGACGGCGCGCTCGCGTCCTCCCAATCCATCTAGTCTTGTTACCCTTGAAGAAGAACTCGGAAGTCTTCGTGTTGAAGATGACAGGACCGGGCCCCAGAGACCGACTCAGCCACCATCACCAGCTTATGACCCGGCGGACGAGAGACGTGAAGCCGAAGGCATAGAAACCCACACCACCCCAAGATTCAGGAAAATCGCAAAGTCCGTTACTAGTTCTCAGAAAGATCTGGCTCGCGACGCCGACCCCAATAACGGACGTTGTCTCGTCACCAACCGGCCCGACCCGGTCCAGTCATGCCACCTTGTAGCCCGGGCAACCAATCACGAAACGGTGCGACTTTTGTATCTCAAATAATGCGACTGTACTTACTCCATCCGACCTGTAGCTCACGAAGTTGGAGTATGTGTGGGGGCTTAAATATAAAGATTTCAATGTCGACACGAGATATAACATGATGCATTGTATGTGTGCTGGTCGTGTTCGAAGTCACTTGTACTGATATCTGTTGTAGTGCGAAACGACTGGCACTTCCTCTTCGACCAACCCAAATGGGTGTTGGTTCCGGAAATGGAGATTCTACGAAAACTGAGCAAGATATACGTGGAAGACAAGTGCACAACGAGCGATATCACAAAGGTCTTTCGGTTCTCGTGCTGCCTGAGATATTGACTGAAGATCATCTAGCTTTTCGTAGAACCAACTTATCGCTACTACGTTCTTCCCGCCCCTACGTTGCATGAGCCGATTTGTCGCTTTTCGGACATCAATATCCACGATCATGAGACTCATTTTCCACCTTTCTTGAACCTTGGCCCTCTCACGAGCCACATTCGTCCGCACTTCGTCGTTTTTAACACTGGTAAAAAACTGTCAAAGACGCAGATTGAACACTTCTCCGAGATGATCCTCACCCTCGGCCAAATGGTCACTCCTTCGAGTAATGCACTCGCGATGTTGATTGCCATACAGCGTTTGCATTCGGCATGGACGGGGGTGCAGGTACCCGATCACTTCTATGACACCGTCGGAACACCAAAGAGGTTTCATGACCCATCTGAAGAAGCGCGAGACGATGGCTCGCAAGGCGGACCTCCAAGACGTCAGGGTCCTAGGAGTGCGACCCGCTCTCAAGGACAAGGAACTTCGACCTCAGCCGGCCACTATGAGGGGGCACAGCAACGAGGCATTCTTCCCTTGCAGCCTCCCGAAGATGATGACTCTTCATCTGTTACGGATGACACGGTCGTTGAAGACGATACCGCTTGGATCGAGTTCATCCACAACTGGCGAAAACAAGGCGAGAGCGTTACGGAAAGTTGGAAGTCAGACGTGGTTCATGACTCGTGCGATGAACAGCTTGCTGCCTACATCGACGAGCATGCTCGCACCCCTCCTTCGCCAGGTGCCTGGGAAACCTGGAAACCAACCTGGGATGATCGCAAATTGCGATATCCAAGTGCGTCTGATCGGGCTCAGTTTTCGAGCAATGACTGGGTGGTTTTCAAGAACGGTCTGTACCTCACTAGACTTGATCACCCTCATGTTACTACATGATATTCCCTCACTCTTGACCTGGTAGATTTGCTATGAAAGGCTATATACCGTCGTATTTCAATATTGTCTAGATCTACCTCATCATAACTTGACTACCTACACATAAGATCCCCTTGAACAACAGAACGTGATCAAATGACCTGGTGGGATCTGCATTGTAGTTTTATATCATCTAGATGGTGAAAAAGAATTGCGGCTTCGAGTCAAGGTGTGTCCAGAGATTCCGGTAGCTAATATCAAGAGCATTGACTTTGGAATGTAGGTTACAATAGTGCATGTTTCATGGCGGAAAGTGCCGCTGAAGTTCCGAGCTGTGACGGTAAGTCTCTGAGCCCGGAGTGCGGGAGATCTTCGCGTGTGATTTTCTGGCCATTATTTTCTCGTAAACCACAACTGCTGTGGGTCGGGCTGGATCTGAGTCACAATCTGAATAGTTTCTCGTTGCCCGACTCGGAGCGGGGATCGATCACCTGGAGGGGCTGAGAGTTGACCAGATATCAGCGTCGCAACGCAGTTCTTTATCACTGCGCCAGCGGCGATCGGAGGGACGTCTGACTCGAGCGAGGCAGTATATACCGTCAAGCTGGGCGGACGCGTCGCATATGCCAGTTGCTTTGCATGATCTATCATCGATCAATGATCGGTACTCGTTGGTCGCTTACCCATTTTTAGATTCCGTCAACTTTTCGAGATTTCAACACGTTCAAAGGAGAACAATCAACATCGTTGTGGACTATGGACTTGGTATGGACAGGTCCAGTGGAGAATGACACACGCGAGGTGGACACATCGGACCAGGCAGCTATAAAAGCTCAATCCCAGAGCACCTTTCGCCGACATCCAGAGTCGTGAGCCTCCCATCAGCATGGCACCTAAAAATCGTTCACAGACAGCGCGCTCTCGTCCTCCCAATCCATCTAGTCTTGTTACCCTTGAAGAAGAACTCGGAAATCTCCACGTTGAAGATGACAGGCCCAGGCCCCAGAGACCGACTCAGCCACCATCACCGGATTATGACCCAGCGGACGAGAGACGTGAAGCCGAAGGCATAAAAACCCACAAAAGATTCAGGAAAATCGCAAAATCCGTTACTAGTTCTCAGAAAGATCTGGCTCGCGACGCCGACCCCAATAACGGACGTTGTCTCGTTACCAACCGGCCCGACCCGGTCCAGTCATGCCACCTTGTAGCCCGAGCAACTAATCACGAAACGGTGCGAGTTTATATATCTCGAACGATACGACTGTACTTACTCCATCCGACCCGTAGTTCACGAAGTTGGAGTATGTATGGGGGCTTAAATATAAAGATTTCAATGTCGACACGAGGCATAACGTGATGCATTGTATGTATGCTGGTCGTGTTCAAAGTCACTTATACTGATATCCGTTGTAGTGCGAAGCGACTGGCATTTCCTCTTCGACCAATCCAAATGGGTGTTGGTTCCGGAAATGGAGGTTCTACGAAAACTGAGCAAAATATACTTGGAAGACAAGTGCGCAACGAGCGATATCACAAAGGTTTTTTTGGTTCTCGTGCTGCTTGGGATATTGACTGAAGATCATTTAGCTTTTCGTGGAACCAACTTATCGGTACTACGTGCTTCCCGGACCCACTCTGCAAGAACCAATTTGCCGTTACCCAGACGTCAATGCGCGCGATCACGAGACTCATTTTCCGCCTTACTCCAACTTTGGCACTCTCACAAGCCATGTTCATCCGCACTTCGTCATTTTTAACACTGGTCAAAAGCTGTCAAGTCCCAAGCTTTTGCAATATGTCTCAGTGATGATACTCTTCCTCAGCCAAATGGTCCCTTCTTCGAGTAATGCGATCTCAATGGTGATCACCATACAACATTTGTATAGCGCATGGACGGGGGTGCAAGTACCCGATCACTTCTATGACACCGTCGGAGCACCAAAGAGGTTTCATGGCCCATCTGGAGAAGCGCGAGATGATGCCTCGCAAGGCGGACCTCCAGGACGTCAGGGTCCTAGGAGCGCGAGCCGCTCTCAAGGACAAGGAACTTCGACCTCAGCCGGCCATTATGAGGGGGGGCGGCAACGAGGCATTCTTCCCTTGCAGCCTCCCGAAGATGACGACTCTTCATCTGTTACGGATGACACGGTCGTTGAAGACGATACCGCTTGGATCGACTTCATCCACAATTGGCAAAAACAAGGCGAGGGCGTTACGGAAAGTTGGGAGTCGGACGTACTTCACGACTCGTGCGATGAACAGCTTGCTGCCTACATCGACGAGCGTGCTCGCACCCCTCCTTCGCCAGGTGCCTGGGACAGCTGGAAACCATCCTGGGATGACCGCGAGTTACGATCCCCCAGTGCATCTGACCGGGCTCAGTTTTCGAGCAATGACTGGGCGGTTTTCAAGAACGATCTGTACCTCACTAGACCTAATTACCCTCAAGTTACTACGTGATACCCCCTCACTCTTGACTTGGTAAAACTGCTATGAAAGGCTATATACCGTTGCATTTCAATATTATCTAGAACACCCTCATCATAACTTGCACTACCTTAGTACCTACACATAGGATTCCCCTCGAACAACAGAATATAATCAAATGACCTGGTGGTATTTTATTGTAAGATTTCGATATCATCTGGATGCCCGGAAAAGGATCACGGCTTCGAAGCCAAGGTGTGTCCATTCCGGTACCCGACTCGGATATCAAGTGCAGCAACATTAGAATGCAGATGATGAGTGCATGTTTCATGACTCGGACGGAAGTGTCGCTGACGTCCTGAGTAGTCCGAAGTGTGGGATATCTTAGTCTTTGGACAGCGCTCGTGATCCGTGACGAGCGGTGACAGGGATGGAGACGAGACGAGTGGCGACGGAGTGAGGGAGGCAATGGGAGGCAGCGCGAAGCGCTGTCCGGCTCCACGAACTGTCCTGGGCCAATGGTGAGCTGCGAGGGTGGAGACATTGCTCTGGCGCTTTACTCGTGCCTCATTACATGACAGAGCCGCCAACTTTTTCTAAACCGCAGCTTACGTAACAACTGCTGTAAGTCCGTCCAACTGCCAGTGGATCTCGGCGAGTTACAATCTGAATAGTTCCTCGTCACCCGCCAGTCAAGATCTCTAAAGTGATCCTCCAAGGATTCCCCCCCCCTACTTGAACTTGAAGTCACTGTCCTATGTCTGACGAACCTTCGTGAGTTGCATACATGCTTTGAACTGCCCTGCGTCGTCAAGACTCAAGAGCAGACTTGTTTGTGTGTACCATTCGTTCTCCCATTACATATTGGTTTAAATGCTTGTCATCCTAGTAGAAGCTTCTGAGGATTTTCGGGTCACGCCGTCCTATGACCCAACTTCGCCATGGGTACCACGTCACCAAGGATAAAGCTGCGCCATTGCTGGTCCACTTCGCAATTCCTATCAAGATTCCTGTCCTCTACAATACGCAACGAAGCACAACCTGAACAGGCACTAGATAATGCCCGACACACCGCTCGTCGCAGTAGAAAACATGTTGTACCATGTCGAATATGAACTCGACCTCTGCTACCTCTTTGGACCCACAGCCGGTTGACCCGTAATCATCCAGCTCTACACCAGCTAGTCGTTGTTGCAGAAATGGTATTTCGACATCGATTACCCGTGGGAGCGAGAGGACTTGAACTTGGAGTAAGCAGTGAGTCAGTTCGGTTTTGGACCTTGCATCGTTGAAATAGCGAATTTAGGACAAGATCCACCCAGAAGACAGCTATGGCGCGAAACTTCGTGTCGATGCCACGTATTATGGGTTTCCCTCCCTGTAGCGTCCCCATCTCTCTTGACGTCTCTGTGCTATACTGTGGCGCCAACCATGGGTTCTAGGGCCCGCGGTTTCCGGAGTGCTTGAGTGCGCGACCGTCCTCCACCTCCGGTACAGCAAGGCAGTTAGTTAGTGTGGCTGAGCGGTGCCTGAAGTGGCCACCGCAGCTGGTACTTCCTCCTTCAAGGGTTTCCGGTTGCATCATACACAGCAAGGCCACGCTCATGTGTCACCCGCAGTAGTACAGTCTTGGCACTTTGCCATCTTAGACTCTGATCGTCAAACCTGTACAGCGACCACATACTAGGACCCGAAGAATTTGCTGAGGCGGGGCGGCAGTGCAGACGGTTACCAATCTCCTCGTTGCCATCCCCTCATACGCAGTCCCGCGTGTGGGTAGAATTCATTTGACTGGCCTCGAGAAGCTTGCAGGAACGTCATCCGGCCGTGAGGATTCCGACTCTCAGATCCCCAGAGTCTGTCACAATCCGAGAAACCGCAATCTCGAGTTCGGCGTACCACAGCTCCTCGTCGGTAATAAACTCCATCTTGAGGGTGAGCTGCGGATGCCAAGATTCTGATGCGTATTAACTTCCAGCCCCCTCCTGCTCTTTCCTGCCAGTGAGGCCGTGCTTCCGCAGTTAGCGGAGGCGACTTACCGCGGTGTTGCGATGTGGGTAGCATATTAAGTGTAATCGAACATAGAATGCAGTTATCACGCCTGTTCAGCATCACCCGTTCTGCACCTCGCATTCTCCATGGTGTACCTTCGACTTGTTTGCTCGGCGTTCCTAATCAGCACCGTGGCCGCCCAGGGTGCGAGTCCATATTACTTTGCCCTTCGACTCGGAGTATCCTCATGTGTCTCTAGCCACCAGCACTGCGACCAATTACCCTAGTGCAACATCTAGTCCCACTCTCGTCCAGCAGGCCTACTGTACGTATGTCATACAGCTTACTCAGCAAGCCGTTTCGCTGAAATAGAGAAACAGCCTATAGCCCAAGCAAGGCCGCCGCAGGTATTTTCGCAGGGCTCTATGGGATCGCCACGTTTGTCATTTTCTTCCGCTTATTTGCCAATCGAACCCGGTGGGGATTATGTCTGCCAATCGGAGCTGCATGTACGGTCTCATCGCCCTCCCTCTTGTCTTGGCATTTTACTGACATGAAGCGTAATTCAGTCATGTCAGCCGGTTTTGCTCTCCGCATCGCAATGACCACATATCCCGACTCTTTGCCCATCTATCTTTGTTCGGAGCTATTTATTCTCTTGTCCCCCGCTGCCTTCCTGGCATTTAATTACATTCTTTACGGCCGATTCGTCGTCAATTCCATCCACCGTCGCCATTCAGCGATCAGACCCGAGCGTACCGCGAGGTACTTCGTCATCAGCGATATCAGCACCCTTCTTGTCCAGGTACGTACTCTCTCCGATTCTTTTTCCTGATACTTCATTTATTTTCCAACACAGGGCACGGGAGGCTCGTTTCTGACCTCCACCAACCTAGACATAGTTAAGATCGGCACTTACGTCATCATCGGAGGTCTGTCGCTCCAGACGTTGTCTTTTGGATTGTACATCCTCCTCGTGCATCACGCCTACCGGAGCCTGAAGCGACACGGCATCAAACCCTTTGAAGCACCGTGGGGAAAGATTTTGCAGATTCTCTTCTTCAGTTCGGCCTTTTTCCTCGTCCGTCGTTTTTGTTTTCTTGCCCACGTTTCCCGCTGATGGTGATGTGTGGCCAGTTACGATGCACCTATCGCACCATAGAATTCGGCGAACGCCTCGGGAGCGGATATCTAGCCAATCACGAAGGTAAAAGCCCGAGAACTGGAATTCCTTCACGTTACTAAAACCATCCCTTCATCTCCCTTCTTTGTAGTGTTCTTTTATGTATTTGATTCGCTCCCGCTGCTCATTGGCATTGGCACGTACGCTATTTACTGGCCAAGCCGATACCTCCAGCCATCTTTTGACACCCCCTCGAGCCAGATGAGTGCCATCAATCCTCTAGGGACTCAATACGATGTATGAATGGACCGACTCCTTAACTTATGTCTGGACTTGCTGCACATCGTCATGGCCTATGATAGCTGATTGTAGTATATATTTTTAGTTCTATTTTACTTCACATATGCTCGTGGAGATCGGGTAGACAAAACATCCCAGCCCGAGTCACGAACCAGCGCAATAGTAAGGCATCGAGAAATACAAACGGAATGCAAGGTCGGTAATTAGTAAATTAAAGCATGTGATGATCATAGTCGAGGCGTCCGATGTGGAAGAAAAAGAACAAGAAGGGAGAAATAACGCGGTACAAGAGATTGATTACATTGCGAGCTGGACTTCTGGGGTCTGGAACGCCCCATAGCCAGGATGGATACCCGGAATCCCCGCGCTGCTCGGTCTTCCATCGTCCAAGCTGTTCATTAGCGGCGCATCTGGCCAAGAGAACCTACACGATAGGGATTAAAAGGTTGGCTTTGGGACAGTATAGGAAAAACGCACCCAGGCATCATCATATTGCCCCACCATACCTCGTTGAGCGCATGCATGGTCGCCAGTGTCCCAGCATCTGACAATACATCCGCCATGCTCACATCATTGTTCTCAAATGTGCCGCCCGAGGTGGTTCCGTCACTGAGCGTCACATGGCTGTACGACCCTATATCAGACTGGTACGCCGTGGTCGCCACCCCGGACGGGGGCGCCGCCACCGCGTTCTGCATCGGGCTCAGCTTCAACTGCATCGTCTCACTATCCTGGCGCGGCTCGGGCCCTTGTTGCGCTTGCATGCCCGCGCGCGACACGTGAGAGCCAGAAGGGCCACGTGGTGCCACGTAGCTATGCGACTGTGTGGTGTGACTGGCTGGAGGATGCGGCTGAAGGCGCCCAGCTATGGTGCTCCCTCCCTTGCGATGCTTCGTGAGCAAACCTGCAAGGAATCGGGCGTACAGGCGTGGGGTGTGGCGTTCGTCGATCGCCACCTCTTGCAAAGTCGTGATGAGCCGACCGATCGAGTCGAAGATCTCGTCCTCCATTTCTCGGGTGAGAATATGGACAAATTCGGGTCGAAGAAGCTGTCTCAGGCGCTGAGCACAATCGCCTCATTTCACGAGTAGAGGAACAAACCTTGAGCAAAAAGGCAGAGGCAAATGAGGCAAAGATGAAGTGACCTGTACGTGGAATTAGCAACGGACGATTGTAATCAGAGTCGCGGACGAATAAGGCTTACCGTCCGGGGACGAACGCATGAGACCACTTGGTGCAAGCACATTGATCATATGCTTGATAACAGCCGTTGCAGCTTCAAAGCACTGTGAAGGATCGATTTGAACCCAGATCATTCCTCCGAGTGAACAAAGTGCCTACCTTGGTAAGGAACACGTCGTCACTCGCTTCGATACCACGCTGGAAAGCGTGTTGGAATCCAAAAGAATACATGACAAGCCGCGAGTAGTTGACAAGGCTGTTTTCCACTCAGCCAAACACAAAGTCAAACAAGATGAAACTACGCACAATGGGAGTAATGTAGAACGGAATCGACATCCAGAATCTGTAACGAAATCTTAAGCACAGTGAACACGAAGCAGTAGAAGGGTATGACAAACCATTGGGGTCTGACTCCGATTGGAAGCGTAGGTTCCACTCCTCAAAGTAAGCTGTTAGCTCCGCATCATGCCGGAGTGTTACAGCGAGAAAATTCAGTGACTGATGTGATTACGTCAGCATGGGAATCGAAGGCGAACCAATACAAGGACCCACCTTGTTCAGTCCCGTAGGAGAATTGGGGTCAGAGAATATCTCTTCATGGAAACGACCAACGATACGCAGCAGTTGGGAGTATGCGCAGAGGTGAATATCATACTAACGCCCGATCAGATCCTAATCGTCCTCGAACGAGACACCATGCCTACCTTGTCCCTATTCTGAGATTGTCTATACCAATCCCCCGAATTCCTCGTGATATAGTCTTCCTTGATCGTGCTCGGTTTCCCAAACTGCGTCGCGGTTGATCGATCCAGGTTGAAACAGATCATCCAGACCCGCGTCCGATTGAGCATCTCACGCTCCTGGCGTTCCGTTTGTGGCTGTGTCATCGACACTTGATGTAGGTTCAAATCGGTGGCGAGCCTGAAAATAACACGAGGGTAAGCTTGGAAAAGGGCGAGATGAGATCCGAACGACTCACCTGACTGCAAGCCCCGTGTATAACCAACTCCGGTCCTCCTCCCAGCGTCGGGCGGGGACGGCGTAGATACTCATGAGGATGTATGCCTGGCACAGCTCCACAGACTTCCATCCATCGATGAGCGCGTTCGCCGCAGAGTGTTTCGCGAAATGCATCGCCACGGGGTAGATCTCAGATTTGTCACCGTAATACCGGGATGAGACCGCGCAGACTATTCAGAGTCTCAGACAAGCCACAGACGAAGAAGATAATCGATACGTACTAACGGTGAAGAGGAACGGACAGCGCTGAAATATGGACGTCGCGGTGTGAAGTTTTGGGTCTAACAAGCCAATGAAGGGCTGCATGGGGGCGGACGTGAGTCTTGGTCGCCCCAGATGAGACCATTACGTACATTGATCTGGTTCCAAAAGCTGTCGTGTGACATGAGCCCCATGCTCCCAAAGAAAAAAAGGAAACAACATACATGTCGAATAACTTGTCCACATCTGCCGACGTAACCAATCCGTGCAACAAGATATCTGGGGGACTGTTCTTTTCGATCAAGTGCTTGCGGATGTTGAGGTCGTTCGCTGGACCTAGTTCAAAGACTCAATAACTACCATAGTCCTGATATGACAGTAACGGATGGCATACCTGGCCTGAAATACTCCTTGTTCGCAACACCCTTGAGAGGCACCCATCAACAAAAAGCCACTGATCTAAACACAACAGTCGACACGTACCACGTTATTATCGTCTTCTTCGGGCTTGACAGCAGTGCCACTCGGACCCATACCACTCCCTGGCCGAGACCTACTCTTTCCCCTCCCCTTCTCGTTCTCATCCTCCTTATCCAAAGAAAGATTCGCGAGCAACCCAATCGGGACAGTGACATCCGGCAACGCACTCCGCGCTTTTTCGGCGTCCTCTTCTTCCGTAGACGCCTCCTCGGCATCATCCACTGCCTCATCAGAATCATCCAAGATATGGATGACAGAGGAACTGACGCCGGCACCGGCACCAATACTAGCACCGGGGACGGAGGGCGAGCCTTGGCTGGAAGGACGCATCTCGCGGATGATCTCCATCCTTGCTGCGGACGCATGGCCGGGTTGCTGTGCACTACTCTGGAGTCGGTCCATCCAATCGACCACCCGGACGTTGTCTTTGTCAGAGGGTGAGATCGCCAGCTTGAATTGGTCGATGGAGAGCGGCGTCGCCATGTACGGGTTATGGAGCTGAATAGGAACGGTAATCAGGGCGAGGGGCGGCACGTCGACGATCAGCGTCAACTCACCTGTTTCAAGAGGGATCCGATGATCTGATCCTTGTGACGAATCTGCGCGAGTAGGTATTCCCTTTTACTAACACGAGGAGGTGGTGAGGAATAGGTGGATGACAATGTTTCGGAAGAGGCAACAGAAGAATCAGAATCATCGGAGCGGATCGAATCGCGCGATGAAGAACGGTTCATCGTTGTCGACATTGAGTGATAAAAAGAAGAGCAATTTGCAAGTCAAATCGCCAACGTAAAGAAACAAGGAATGGTTTGGAAGATGAGTGAAGAAGATGAAGAGCGGACGACGAGATAATGGGAACAGACGATGGGCTTAAGTAGCTCGACTGAAATGTGAATGCCAACGAAGCTTTGGATGATACAGCCACTGCTGCGAGCACTGCTCCTACCGACGAGAAAGGACGCGAAAAAGAAAAGGGACAACCCGTTCGATGCCAGGTGGGGTTGAATGATCCTGGAGGCCGACCTGGTTCTAACATATAACCTAAACCAGACTGCCGCATTATGCATCGCGGATTGACAAACGGGCAAGAACCCGGTAAGCAGTCCTGGAGGATGTCACGCTCCGATACCCAAAAAAGGAAATGTGACGGCAATGCAGTGCTCGGGGACGACGCGAAGAAAAAGAGGAAGCATCGCAATGGACTCACTTTGGGGTAGTTCTAGGCTTCTTTGCCTCGACGATGCAGGGATGGCCAGTGGATGTGCAACGCTTACACGAATTTGCACCCTCCGGAAAGTCGCATTTCATCTATCGTTAACAACCGGAGATAGACAAAAAAGACATACCACGCCGGGCCCGGAGTGGTTGAGCCGACAACGTCATAGTGCAGGCATCAAAATTGACCGCAGTCCAAGTAAAAGTGATTCCGTTTTTGGGATAGCATAGTTCCAGTGGTCCAACGGAATGATGAGCAAATCGAGCACGCGGACGTGGGGGCCAGGAGGACGCAAGGATCCATACCCACCATTGCCGTAGGTTCCGAACAGGAAATTGAGTGCGGAGTCGGTAGGTACAGTTTGATTGGGCATGACGTGATGGGGATGGTCAAAAAGGGTCAAATCGAAGTGATGAGGTAGACAAAAGTGGAATAGTTGTTGTCGACACGAGGTTCCGGAGGTTCAAGAATCGAAATTGCAGTTGTGTCCGTTTCAAATTGAGACAGTGACGCGAAAATACGTATTGGGTGGAGGGGCGCCACGATCATGAAGCATGTCAGAGGCGTAAACCCGTGGGTTCGGAGACATTGTACGCCGCAGAGACACAAGTGTTCACAATGGTGAGTTAGCCGTAAAGCGATGAAGAGAAACTTTGATAAGCGAGCTAGTAGACAGGTAGTAGGCTAGGGACAAACCTTGAGCCGTTTGCAATAAGTGCATGCTCCGATCCTGGATGGTCATGACGTGGGCGCGCAGCGACGGAGACGGAGGAAAGAAAACGCAGCAGTATAACGGATGAGCAGCGTCACCGAGCCGAAGATAAGATATCGTGCACCGAGACCATCCAACACGTCGAGGCCATCGTGCGTGACCGGCAAGTTCGCGGTTTGAGGGGCGGTCGATCGGGAAAGCACATCCGTAATGCCAAAGGTACGGGACAATTATCGCCGGAGTTGGGGTGGAATAGGAGAAACAAGTCCATAGACGAGATGAAGCCGGTAGAAACGGGAGCACACCGCCAATCAATGCATTGATGCGCCGCAGCGTACCGGTCGACATGGGGCGCGCAGTCCAGTTGTGGCGTGGATGGTCGGGCGCAAGTAGCCGGCGGGGCAGTGCCCAGTTGGCGACCGGTATTCGGCACCGGGTACAAAGTATAACCGGATAGTCAGCCAGACAAGAAAAATCGCAGTACACGGAAGACACAGAAAATGGATGGCAGGAAAATACGAGAGGAAATGATACGCAGCTTACCGGAAAATAACAGCGCGATGCAGTCAGAAACACGTAGGTTTCATGACGATGCATAACGATTGACATGTCGTCGTCCGTTGTGGTCGCAGCGCAGTCGGGATGATCAGAGGTACCGTGCAGACATTTGAGAAAAATGAAAATGGAAAGGAGAGAAAACCAGAGTGGAAGCACGCTCGTCAGCATCACGTCATACTTCACCACGGGGGAAAGGGGGCAGCGACATAAAACGGAGACGCACTTTCGTCCACCAGGTAGTGCTGGGGCAGCCTGTACTATCCCTCCGCCAGATCCTCCGAGTTCGCCCGTCCCTGCACTCCCACTAAAGCCAAAACCCGAAGAGCCACTTGGACCACCACTATCGTCCAAACCAGGTACCCATTCAGTGATCTCGTCATCGTCACTGTCATCATCGCTCTCGGGAAAATTACCTCGAGAGGGCCCGATCCCAGGCCCCGCGGACGTATGTGGCCGTGGGCGCTTCGGGGCACGGGGTCGCTTAGTCGAGGTCCGGACAGGTGGAGCACGTGTAGCAGGTACAGTAGTTCGCGCCTGTCCCTGAGGTTCGGCCACTGGTTGTGACTGCACCTGAAATTCCGAGCGACCGTGAAGGTTCGTAAATCCTGAAGGTGGCGTCGCATGTGAAGCAGAGACAGCCTCGTATTGGTATTGTTCCTGTGAGGCGCGCATATGTGCCAGAGCCTGCGCTTGCGGCTGCGCATGTTGTTGTGTGAACCCATAGGGAGGATGTGACGGCTGCACTGAGTAACCCGGCTGCGCTTGGTAGCTTGAGCCTGAACTGAAACCCGAACCTGAAAACACGCCACGGATGGCGACACCCGACGATCCCCCTCGTGGCCGCGGCGGCGACCCAGTAACGGTCGACAAGGAGGTCGAATGTGCGTGGCCGGCGCCCTGCCCCCGCCCGTGTCCATGTTCATCCGTCCCTTCCCCCTGCCCTGATGTCCCTTCATCGCCCCTTGATTCGTCCTCAACCGTATACCCCTGAGCTCCATTGCCACGCGACTCCGTGATCCCCATCACCCGCGATGTCTCTGATAACATTTCCGACACCCGCGAAGACTGTGACCCCATCATTCCCGAGGATACTCCACTCGCCCGCCCACTCCCACTACCCTCATCAAGCGATGACGTTGTATTCGTCCCTCGATAGCTTCCATACGATCCTGCTGGCGATACTGCGCTGTGACCGCCAGTACCTGTGTACACCACGTCACTCGTGTTAGTTCTTGCTGGAGTAGAACCAGAAGTGAGAGAAGTGTGATGGTGCGACGGGTAAGAGCCATATCCTGAGGTGGGGCACGGCAACGCAAATAGAGACGGGGAGCGCGAACGGCCCGAAAGAAATGAAAACGTGGGGGACGAAGAGTCGAGCGTACGGGTTGACGAAGAAGAGGG
Source organism: Boletus patriciae (assembly GCA_038093075.1). NCBI lineage: Eukaryota > Fungi > Basidiomycota > Agaricomycetes > Boletales > Boletaceae > Boletus > Boletus patriciae. The sequence continues at coordinate 9,565 of JBBPRK010000336.1, read as the reverse complement.
TGAAAGCGAATCACGTGCAAGCAGAGACCCAGACGGCGACGGCGGAGTATGTCGAGTCATCGTACACCAAGATCACATATAAATGAGAGGGAAAAAATGTAAAAAAAGGGTCTGTCAGAACGAAGAAGGGAAAATAACAAGAATCAGAAAAGAGGGAGAAAGATGACTTTAAACCGCCCTGGAGAGAAGAGCCCAATCCCAACTATAGTCGATGCTGACCAGAGGCCACCACGTTCGAAGCCAGAAGTTCAGAAGTGATGATAGCACGCGACCGAACAGTCAAGGGGACAAGATGTCCCCGCGTGCCGGCAGTTCAGATCTAGGACAACCACAGCCATAGATATTTCGCATGCTCCGAACCTTCTGACTCGCGCTCTATGCACACCCCGGAAGGGCAAAGCCTCAGGCAGAACAATCACGTGGATTGCACTCTGCGGCGCCGAGACTCCCAACATGGAACGACGACGCCTAAAGAGCGCGCAGATACTTTAAGGAGAGGGCGAGGTGACACGGAAGGGATATCATCCTCGGAAACTATACCAAAACTGGACGGGCGCACGATGGCAATGACAAAAACAGAAAACACGAGGCATAATTGCCGGGGGTGGACGAGCAGTTCCACCAGGGGCGGCGAATGAGCAAAAGTCACGAGTGCAGGTGCAAAGCGCGTCCAGAAGTGGCGTGAGATTTGACGGAAAGGATATCAGAGTGAAAGACAGGAGATAGGAATCAAATAAAAGGGGCAATTTTGAGGGTGTGACGAAACCATGACTCACCGGTATCGCTTGCGGGAGTATTTGAATGTGTTGGAGGGGTAAAGCCCGAAAAACTGGGGTGTGGAGATGTGTGTGTATGTGATTGTGGATAGGCCCCGGAGGCCGGTGGATAGGCATGGTGCTGTCCAAATGATCAGTCTTTAAAAATAGAGCGAGTAAAAGAGCGCTAGAGGAACTGAAGCCCCCATAAAGATAAGCACTCCCATAACCAGCTGTAAAAAGCAGGTTTCGAAATCGGCCTCCGACGGGTCCAAATATAGACGCAATGGCCGGGAGCAAAAACAGACATTACAGAAAGATTGGACGCACAAGCGACGATATGTTGTGGCCGGTTTGAACATCGTAATATGTTCCCAGAGGTTCATTCACATGCTCCACTGTGATCCCTACCCCCGCCTCCGATCCTGCTGGGGCAGGGTAGTACTGTTGCGTAGTTCGAGGGTAGGTATCGTTTTGAGCGGTGACAAATTCGGATGCTGAAGAAAAAGAGGTTCCCTGAGTATGGTATTCTACAGGCGCGCTGCGCGCGTTGGAGGTGTTTGGTTGATCTGGTGACGTAGGATCCGCGGTCGTATGTCCTCGCGACTGACTTTCCGTGCGGTGTGATTGTGAGTGCGAATGTTGTGGTGGGGTATATGGGTAAGATGGGGCTAACGAGAGTAGCTCTTGCAACCGTTGGTTCGCAAGCTCTTGGGGGGGTGGACGGTGTTCTTGAGTCTGGATATGATCAGAAGCACGCGTCAGTGTTGGAATAGGCAAGGTGGACGGAGATAGAGATGCCTACCTGACTTTCCGCATTCCTTTGCTCGCGTTGCTCTGTCTGTCCCTGTTCAGAGGGCAGGGGATGCGTTTGGGCCGGACCCTGTGTCCCGGCAAGGTCATGATGGCGCGAGCCCCTTTGCCGACGTGGAATAGGTATAATCTGGCGATGATGTTGCTGCGACTGGGAGGGTTGCTGAGGGTGCAATTGAATACCGCCGCTGGGGGCACTGGCGCGATGAAGGGCAAAGCCAGTTGCACTTTGGATAGACTGAAAGTCGTCGCCACTTGTCGAACCGGAGAGGAAGACCGGATCATGGGATGTGAGTGAATTGTCTACGGTGTCAGAAAAGGTGGGCGCAAAGGGGGCATCCCAGCTGCTGAGGTGCTGATAGTCGGGGACGGCGCTTGCGTGTGCGGGATCGTAAAATGACAATCCAGAGACGATCATCGACGAGGGTGTGTCGGAGGAGGGTCGGTTGGTGTTGGCAGGAGCAGAAGCAGAAGGGGGGTAGAACGAGGTTGCTGGAGGTTGGATAGAATTATCACTTGAGGAAGGATGATACTGAGTGAAATGGGAGTGCGGAAGGGTGGAGTAAGTGGGTGGGCGGGTGGAGGGAAGGGCAGCGGAACTCTGGTGCAAATTGGGGGCGCCGCTCCGAGTCGTCCTGGGTGCTGCAAGGGAAGGTGTGAGCGAGAGAGAGAATTGAGGAGGGGAGACTGAAAGGGTCGAAAGCGTGATCGTGCAAGATCTGTCAAAATTGACAGGAAATGCGACAAAGGACGGGAGAAGAGTGATCGCGGTGGGGACATACGGAGGGCTTACCTCCGGTGGTGCTCAAATTGAGATCCTCGTCGGGCGTCCGGTGTGTTTCCATTGCGGATTGAGATTGAGTGATGCAAGATGAAAGTTTGATGTGTATATATACTGCTGGTAAATAGAGATGGTGGTATCTGAAAGAGTGGTGGAGGTTTGACGTGGTAGAGGGGAGTGGAACGAGGCGCGCTCTACAAGGAAATGAATCGATGGAGAGGGGAGGATTCTCGATGGAGGGACAAGACTCGTCGCTGGGGTGCGAATCGCGGTACGTGAATGGAAAGGGGAGAGCCTGTGTCTAGCAGAATACTGGCATGAGTAGACGCAACGACGCACCGCGCATTCCTCCAACCCGTCACGCAGTTGGCACCTTTATGAATCACAACCTTGCATGGATGTCCTTCCCCTCGTTCCCCGTCTGACACCGCCACGCTCGAAAATGGGCCCGCTCGGTTGGGCTCCGACATAGCCGGCACAGTGTTAGTTCCTCTGCTCGTGGTATAACACCGCTTCTGACTCGCGCGGTGTTCGTGCTGGCACTCAGCTTTTCGGTGCCGCACGTCGTCGGATTCGCCTCGGTTGGATGTGGTCCGTCGCACTCACTTCACGACTTCGCGGGAGCATCACGGCTCGACGTGGGAATTTCTTGCTCTTCTTCGCGAGCGATTTTACTCCGTGACGGCGCTGTGTCCATATGGTTCGCCCGTGGTGCTTTCGTGAAATTCGTCGTCGGCCATTCCACTCCTAGGCAACACCGGCCACCGCATTCTCACTTAGCCCCACACCGTCCACTTGTCAATAACCTGGACCGCCAGTACTCCGTTTTTCTAATACTGATCCCCCTTGCAGCACGCCCTGACCCCGAGGCTTATGTTCGCTCCCCCTTTCGCCTGCTTCCTACCCCTCGTCTCCCTTTTATTGATCTTTGTCGAAGTATGATTCCAAAGCAGACTTGGCCTCCCTTGCGACCCGCAATCGCAGGGCGCGTGTCTCGGCCGCAAACATTGGTCCGCCGACCTCGGACATAACGTGCTATATTCAAGTCTGCCAAGCTAGGTATCTAATTTACCATCCTGTCGCATGCTGTTCTGCTGAATGAGTGCATGTGTTCGTCTCGATCTCACCTCATCCCTCCCATTTCTGGCGATAGAATCTCTTTTTGCGGTCCAAATTCCCATGATCGTTGGACTCATCGCTAGTTCGACCACTTACCCATCACCCATCCTCAGATCGGTGGGCCCGTGGAAGTTGGTGTCCCTTCGTATTTCAGACGTGATTGTATGATAGCGTGAGTATGAAATGTCAGGGCGGTGGATTATCTGGAAATCTCGGTACCGAAAGCTGATCAATATACATAGTGTCGAGTACCTCTGGTCCAAGTCCTCATATACATATTTGATGTAAATGCCTCTATCAAGTTGTGGAGTCCTACGTCCCGACTCTTAGGTCTGCCTAGAGATTCGCCCACCCCACTTTCTGCTCCTGGGTGCAACAGGATCGATACTCTTGCGCTCGAGTGTTGTCTATTGCGACAATTTGTACATCACTTTGCCCGTCAAGATTTCAAATTTCAAGGACGGAGAGCGTTGGATCACTCAGAAATGGTTATAAAGGACGAGAACTCCGTCGGCTTCAAGAGTGTGGATTCCCGCTACCTCGTTCTCTATCTCGTTCCCATGCCTGACGATGTACATCTTGAGGCAATGCTCAAGCAGTGGACGATCAAGGGACAAACACGCTTCAGCGAACAACACCTATCCGGTAGCCTTACCAATGACATGCTACCAATACATGCACTCGTTGCAGTGTCGCTGTGGAATCCGAAGACCAAGGCTTTGCGCAGACATGTACGGAGGTGTACAGAAGCGACGACAACATGTCAACATTTACATCGTCAACCCGAAGGCAAGTCATTCGAATGGACCGACCCTCTCACCATTCTCAGGCTCTTCCTGCACGACGACGACTTGTTTTGTGCCGACTCCTCCGGAGCACCTCGACGATTCCCTTGTCCGTCTCTGTCACATCTGCGAGTTCGTGCACTGTTCGAACCATTTTTGACTGGAAAGAATTATTCAATGAGTACCGGCGACAGCAGAGTGATTGACCTTGCCTCTCACAACACCGTATCATCAGAGACTCCCACGGCTTCAATAGGAACTCAACAGTATATAGTCGAGTATGTCCCCTGACGTGCCGTCAGCCGACAAGATATTCAATATGTCTGCATTGTGATGAATTCCATCTATGTGTTCAGCGGCACCAGAGAGGTGTGCAACTTTGCAAGAGTTAGGGGGCCGAGCAACGCGAGGGAGATAGTACTGAGGATGGGTGCCAGATAGGTTATAGGCAGTGAGTCCACAAGTCTCACTGTGCCACCTATTTCGTCATGGAGACTCATCAGACTGTTGGATTTATGGCGTGCCCAGTATGTCGCACATGGTCCTTAGTTGTATATACGTATATGTCAGTGTTTGCGCTTGTATTACGTGTACAATATATATACTGGACAAGGGACCGATGGGATCTTTCCCATTGGTTATCACCTTGTTCAGGCCCATCGTTATCTGCGCTCAAGTCTCAGCCAACGTTCACCCTATTCTTTAAACAGTTGCATCCTGGCTTCGGCCAGAGTGCCACAGTGAAGAATTGTTTATCAGTTTCCGGGAAAGCTTTTAGACCAATGGTTACAGTCAATGCTGGAGCTCTGAGGACACTGGCACTGGCACGAGCGAGCTCACTAGTCACCACTGTCATTGATACTCTAGTGCACCTCGCTGGTACTTCTTCACTGTCAGTGGCATCCAGAATCCGAGTCCAGTCCGGAGTGTTCAACGTTCAACTGAGCACACTTACCAGGTGCTTGTGGCCCTGTGGTTACAGCTCTGTTTCTGAGTAGCTTCGGAACCAATGTGCACGAAAGCTGGAAGGCTAGCTTTGATACATTCGTCCATCATTCTAAACACAATTGTGTCACCAGGCGAGTGACTTTGCCGAATTGCGGTAATTTGCTTGATACAAATGTATTTCTTCGTTCCAGGGTGGTTTTTATTTCCAAGTTCCACGGTGTTACGCCTTGAGCTATCTATCACGCACACAAGATGTTTGGGGTTACCATAAGTTCGAGTGTGCCCCATTTTGTTTCATTGTATAAAACAAGGGCCACGTACTAGTACATTTATCAGACCAGGGAACCTTTGCTTAAATTGGCCCAGTAAAGTTGGGAGTTGAGAATGAAGCTCTGCGAATGAAAGTCCTCAAGAGGAGAGGGTAGCAGTGACCTAAGGAGACACCCACCCTTGGCAGCACTTTTTTCAAGCTCCAATGGTCTTACAGACCATTTACCACCTACAAGGAAAATTGGTCTGTAAGACCCCGCCACTCGCCTCCCTCTGTTACGGTCGCACTCTAGCGCCTAACATAACGGACTTGTCGTTTCATTTTCTTTTCTAATCTTATCTCTTGTCTTGACTGATAAGATCCCCTTTAGTCTCATGACAGCTACGCTGCCTTCGCACCAGGCCTGCGCCTGCCCTTTACCTCGTGCAGTGCACGACTCCTATTTCACATCAGTGCTGTGCACTTCTATGCTTCTTTCATTCATTTACCACATGCCTCATGTTAACCTTTCACTTTTCATTAAGGCAGTGCCTTCTCTATGGCAGTGCTTGATGCACACCCCCTATGCATGTCTTTCATAAAGGCTGCGCCTCCTCTCTTCCATTCTGCCACCGCCGTGCGGTTGCATCATGTTTATTCTTCCATTCCATGGCTATGCTTGATGCATGCCTCTTCCTCATGTTACTTACATACTTAGTCTATGTTCGGACACGTATCGGTAGATTCGGTACAATCATGTACAAACCTCTTAGTAGTATTTAAAGGCCTAAGCAGCCGCCGGAGAACTTCAGTCTAGTTCTCCTGGTCTTTCCCCAGTAAAGCCACCAGACAGTGACTCCTGATCCATTGCTAGTGCCTTGGACAGCACCTCTAGTCTTGGTTGCCAATAGACCACGCAGCTAAGTCACCATCGACAGTCACTTTGCTATAGTGACCTTGCCCTAGTTGGATTCCCTAAAGCACAGTAGACCGGCTTATTGGGTTGTTTCACACATGTTCCGGGTGTTCCATCAAGTCAACATGCACGATCCCAAGCTTACAACCTGCTCTTACCCCCTCTCTGACCTTAGGTATACTGGATCGGGTCTGTTTGCCGAGTATGCAGTGCTCACAGGATGAGGGAGGGGGAGAGGAGGAAAGGTGCATACCATGGAAGCCATGGCGAGCGAGCTCAGTGACAGCATGATAGTTCGCGTGCCCAAGACAGCAGTGCCAGGTCTCAACAGTGGGGCCACGAGTGACAGTGAAGGCGTGAGCAGCAGTAAGTTGGCCACCCGAGACCGCATAGAGATGGCGGGTGGTGAGACTTCCAGAGAGGACGCGGTTACCATTCGCAGATGTGACCCAGCAGGTCAAGTCGGCAAAGTGCACGACACATTTATGGGACAAGGTGAGCGTGGACACGGATATGAGACAGACAGTTGCGCCAGGGATAAAAAGGACGTTATCGAGGGTGAGGTGGATCCCCTTGGCAACAACGAGCCGGACAGAGCCAATACCGATTGCCTGAACAGCAGACCCACTGATGCCGTGGACGGCACGAGGAGCAACCAGGCGAAGACGATAGAAGTCGGATTCCGAGTTGCTGATGTGAACTGACGCGCCAGTGTCCAAAAAGAAAGGAGTGATGGAAGGGTCGATGGCAGTTGAAGATCTTTGGTTGGGTGCCTTGTAGGTAATGGCTGCAACGTCGACAGGCTAAGAGTGAGTGCGCCAGTCGACGGAGGTGTGTAAACCAGAGAGATCGAGGTACATGGCATCGTACTTGTCGACATTGTGGACAGGGAGAGATGCTAAGACGTCAGGGGTAAGGGTGTCCGCTGCGAGTCCTGCGAACTCCTGAGTGATAATGGGTGAGGGCTGAGTGAATCCACCCGGCGCGTCATGGAGGACAAACGCCATGTTGGTCGCGGGGTCCACAAAGTATGCACGCCCTGTACCGTCATAGCAGACATTGCCTGGTTTACCTGTGGTGACAGTCCCGGTCTTAGGTGGGCCCATAGCAGCCCCAGCTTGCCTCTTCTCAGCCTTCTCCCGCAAAACTGCGTCGCGTTGGCCAGCGTGACCGCCACCCTCGCTGAAACATTCTGGCCAGGTGTGGCTGGTCCGATGCCCTGGTGGGCACTTCGGGTTAGCACAACATTTGAGATGGCCTGGTTTGCCGCAGTTGCCACAGATTTTAGTTGAACGGGGAATGGGTGAAGCTGTGGAAGCAGCGAGCGCAAGACCGCCTGGGTGGAAGGACTTTGAGTCAACAAGTTGTTGCTCCATTTCCAAGAGTGTATGCGCCATGAGCGGCATGTACGGGTCACTAGAGGTGCTTCGAACAATAGCATCTGCGATTTGGTCACAAACATGCGGGAGCTCCTTGGACATTGCATTCATCATCATGATAAGTGAGAATGTTTCTGCAGTCGGCATACCCATCGCATATATGCGTCGAACTGATTCGGAAATCTCGAGACTTGTCTTAGTGAAACGGTCTGCTTTGTGATAACGAAGTTGCAAAAGTTTTTGGATAAGGTTGATTTGGGCGATGGGGCCAATTTGCTCGTGACGTTCCCTCAGGATTTTCCAGGCATGAAATGCGTTGGTTTGGCCTTCCAGGAACAGTTTCTCCTCGAGAGAGCAGCGACCTCGCATGATCGCGACGATGGCCTCGTTATTCGCATCCCATAGGTCTGCACCGACGGGATCGGTGGCTTCGACAGGTCGAGTGCTAGTGCCCAAAACGTAAGTCCAAGCATGCTTGGAGAGCAGGTAATCTTTGAAGTTGACGTTCCATTCGGGCCAGTTATGGGTCCCGTGGTCTAAGACGGTGGTGACAACCTTGATAGCGTCGCTGGCGCTGAGTTTGATTTTGCTGACTTTGGGCGAGAGACCAGCGGGTGCGGTTCCCGTAGATGGTGTCGACTGGGGGGTGATGGGGGCTGAGACGCCCCCAGTGGGAAGCAAATGGTAACCGGAGGACTGAATTCAGGCACACGACCTGGTGATCTGGTGGTTCATCTAGATTAGGGCAGCGTGGGTGGAACTGCCACGCCTGGGGATCATAACCTATAAGAACTAGACGGAGATCAATCCCTCAGTCGTGTGGGTGAACGAATAAGGTATATTCACCTAGACGGAGATCAACTACATAGACGATACAGTGGCTCAAAAAAGTGTCCCAATGTTTGCATGTTTTCCACTAAAGGCGATATTCCCCAACACCCCCTAACCCGGTGTAGAGCGTGGTGCACCCCTATGTTGGGATCTCCACTTTACCTATACGTCTGGCATCTTTCCTTCACTTACCACTCTTGTTTCGAGTTCTTAGACCACGTACACCGGTACCGGTAGACACCGGTCTCTGTCGGTGACGACCGGCCCCTCGACTGGTCCCCTTCACATCCCTCGTTATCATTTCAACTACCATCCTCTTTTGTCTTGAACCCGTATCTCCCCTTTATTACTCGGCCGAGCACCAGCCTTCATCCGATCTTTATTCCTAGTACACCCGAGCGCCGGTCGGCCTTGTCGGCCTTACTGGCGACCGGTCCCTTGCGGTAACCTTTATGGTTCCACACTCTATCATTTCTTTTACTCTCTTACATCACCTTCCTTAGTTACCTCTTTAGCGTTCAGACAGTCTCGGGTATTCCCGGGACTATAAAGCGCTGTGCTAGGTACTTGAAAAAGACACTTTTGGTTGGATTCTCGAACTGCTCGAACTAATCGTCACCGCTACCGCCCACCGCACCGCTCACCGCTACCGCCTCGACGCCCCTAACGCTCTCCTGTCCTCTACCACCTCTGGGACTTAACTCCTGAGCTCATGAACCATTCCCGGCACCGGCCACCGACCGGTCTTGCGTCAGGCACTTGTTAAACCCACTCGGGTTCGGTCAGGACTCCCTTGGCTCTTCTCCCTTCCATTCAGAGTCCCTTTTGGGGCAAACTAACTCGCTCCCCATCACTTCTCGGCCTTGGTCTAGTGGGATATCCCCTCCTAGCCCTCTTCAGCCGACTTAACATCTTTACAACTGGAGCCCACCGCAAGGGACTCATCCAAGGGTTCCAGGAGAAGTCTACAACCAACCATCCGACGCCA
>JBBPRK010000335.1:0-25980 GCA_038093075.1 Boletus patriciae | reverse complement strand
ACATTCCTGCTATTGGAAACCGAGACGTCAATGATCTTCGCCAGAACTCTTCAGCGTTGTTTCCCCCGGAGTACTTCTTGAATTACTTGAGTAATCCGGAGGTTGTGAGCGAGATCGGGGCTGAAACTACCTATCAAGAATGCCCCGGTGCTCCCTATGATCTGTTTGCGGGGACTGGGGACGTACGTCTCGTTTGGAACTCTCGACGGCTGACAGTGGATCCAAATTAACGTATCCTCTACGTATAGGACGCACGAACATGGCTTCCTCAGCTCTCCGAGTTGGCAAATTCTGGAATGAAGATTTTAATCTGGGTATGCAAATCCGACGATAGTCTCTTGATCATGCTGAAATTCCATTTCACGCTAGGCTGGTGATGCTGATATCAAGTGCGTATGCATCTACACTTCTTGGTCATTCCCCTTACGATCGGCCATCATTCCTTAGCTGCAACTGGCTTGGCGTAGGCTTCCCAGGTTTTGCTCCTCCACCATCCACTGAATGCCTTGCAGGGCTACGCCTCTGTCCTTGCGATGGACTGGTACGGCAACGAAACGCTTCACAAGACTCCACTCAGCAACATCACACTGGACGGCACGCCTATCGCTGCCGTAGCAAATGTAGACAACTTCTCTTTTGCGTACGTCCCTTTCATCACTCTTCATAGTTTACTCTCATGTTTCAATTCTCAACAGGAGGGTCTTTGCTGCTGGTCATGAAGTGGTACGTGGCTGACCTCACAGTCCAAGCATTGCATCTACTGACCGATGCCTCTTTAGCCGGCGTTCCAACCCGCGGCTGCTCTGGAGATATTTAATCAGGTCATCAACAAAGAACCTCTCCACTCGGTGTAAGGGCCGGGTAAGTGTCGATGGATAATTCATCACCAGGGGGCCAAGACATCACATTGTCCAGATACGCCTGTTGCGGAACACGCAAGCAAACACACATGTACCGAAAGGATAGCCGATCAATACGAGTATTTTTGCCTTTGGTATGTACAGTGTCTGGATCGGCAGGTTTATGAGCCCCGTCTTAAGATTTTCCTGAATAATCATTTTCCTCGGAGGGGCGTAACACAGACGTACTTCCCATGTTGTTATGTTGTATCTTGGCCAGGGGATTGTCCGCCGCCTGCGAAGGGACATCCTTGAATAGCACCTCGGAACTACTGACTATGGGTATCCAGCTGTTGTCCTTCTCACGCCAACAAGGTCTGAAACTAGGCCATTTCTAGGTCAACGCAACACAGAGCGAGAAGGCACAATCTTACAGGATGCACGGAACGCCTGTAAGATTGTACCTTAAACTGGTGGGCATGGGGCCTCAATGATGATGGAAAAGTACTGGTTTGCTGATGGCTTTCCCACACAAAGACATGATGGTTTCGAAAGCACAGCAAGGGCATTTGATACCTTCTGGCGGATATTGACCAGTGTTATCGATCTTCCAAGGCTCGAAGCTCAAACTGCGCTTTGGCCCTTTTGAGTATCACCAAGTCAAGCTGAAAGTCCTAATTAGTCCAGCTGCTAACAAGATTAGCCACTGAAACTTTAATATTATGCCTCCGAACTCCATGTTGAAATATGGGCCAATTTGAACGGACTGGCTTGAACACTCGAGGACCGGGAACTTTAGAGTCGGCAATTCGCCAGAAGTGGTCACCCAGTATTCGGCCGAATCACGGGTCTGTGGGCGCATTGGGTGAGGTTGTCACCGAGAGGTCGGGCATGCTGAAAGAGCCGTCCACAACGTGTGACGGGATCCGGCCCGCCTTTGTTTGCCTCATAGGCCATCGATGGAGCAAGATCACCATTTCCGTCAGCGTCTCCAACATTGGTGTGACCAACTTGGGCGTCGAAGTCGTCGCCACTAGCATAGCCGTCCTGGCCATCGGAGTAGACAGTAGACTGCGACCGACCGACGTTGCGAGGCAGGGACGGGAGGGCTTACATATATTCCAGGATGCCTGACCCTTGCTGCTGATGCTCCACCACTGCCGTGGGAGTCGGGAATCACTCTACTATACCAAACTGATCAAGGTGCCTGCAAGATGGTTCTAGTGCGAGGATAGTGTCGCCATAACCTATATAGTATATACGTATATGAATGGCCAGGAACGAGTGTTTGATATGTCCTAGTTGGCCGCTACCCGAGAGGCCAACGCTTGCAATTTCAACTCTGCGTCCTCCCATGCGTGCACAGCACTGCTCGATTCATCCATAATATCCCAATGCTTGAGAGCCTCCTGTTTGATGGTCTCCATCCCCTCCCTCTCATACGAACTGATGCCACGCTCATCCAGATCGTCCTCCCTTCTCGTCCCGTCATAGTACCCAGGTGCATTGAACGTGTACATCCATCCAGCCGACAACGAATGGCTGGCAACAGAACGAGCGAATGGGAACCGAACCTCCTCGTAGATGCGGAGGGCATCTTGAATGCGAGAGAACGGAGTAAGAGGATCCGCAATCAGCCGGCCAAGCACAAATGCATCCTAAACGTTGTTTGAGCGACAAAAAAGGAGCGACGGAACTATGAAAGGAACGCACGTCGATCGCTTGACCCGCACCAGCAGCCATGTAAGGCGCCATAGCATGGCACTAAGGGATTCGATCCTCTGTCAACGAAACATACCAGCCCAGAGAAAGACGCACCGCATCACCGATAAGTGCGACCCTGTTTCGTACGCAAAACGGGAGCGGTTTTACGACGTGTAGGGCCCACTTGGATGGCTTTTCACAGAGCTGTATCGTGTGTGGTTTGGGCCAATCCAATCTGTTCAGTGTGTGGAGAGCTCACCTTTACCACTGTTCTCGCATCAGGTTCGAAGCCATCAAAGCATTCAACTAGCTCGTCACGAGTCGCATCGGATACCCAGCGTCCTTCGTAGTGCGTGCCCGTCAGACTCGGATCACTTACGGTTGCCGCAATGTTGACGATAGTTCCTTTGGAAATCGGATAGGTGAGAAGGTACTACGGGCAGTGGGTAAGCGAATCTGAACATCAAGGAAACCGAATATGTGTACCCTGCCCTTTCCGACGTACTGGATAGCAGCGTGAGGTACAAAATTGTAACACGTAATTAAATGCTTACAGCGGACATCTCTTTCAACGAGATGTTTTCTGGATTTTCCTTCCTCAACGTCTCCGCAGAGACAAGGGAACGATATATCGATATCCCTGTGAAAATGGGGTCGATGTATTGACTGAGGTTTGCCTTGTCCTCGCCATTGTCTTTGGATGCTGTTTCAAACATCGTCTTACGAATTGTCGAGCGAACCCCATCCGCTCCAATGAGTACATCAGTGGTCGAAGTTGTTCCATCCGCGAACTCAAGTCCAATAGGTGACGTCGAATGCACATCGTCCTGTTCGGGTTCAATATAATTGACGAGCCGTTTCTTGGCATGTACTGTGCACGAGGCTGGAAGGTGACTTTCTAGGATAGCTACCATGTGCTGACGATGCATGGAGGAGGGTCCATCTTTGGCCCTTTCATGAAAACGGGTTCTAATGATGGACAACGTGGGAACTCACAGCGATGGGCTCTGTGGAACCAGGGGTATCCGCCCTCGCGTATGTCCGCCCGCCTTACTTTGGCGCCTGATGTGGCGGTCAGACTGAAATTGACACAACCGAAGATTGTTACCCACCGCGGGTGCTTTCAGGATTCTGGGTAAAAATTTGTTTGAAATCGTCAAACAACCCAAGCTCGATCAAGACTTCATGCGTCTGCCTCCACACAGTAATCCCTACGCCAGCAGTGTCGATAGAGTCGTGTGCTTCGTATAGATCGATGGGTATAGAAGGATCATATTTTCCGATTGTAATAGCGAGGACAAGGCCGCCAATGCCAGCGCCGCTGCGGGGTATTTGAGTGACAGGCGCGAACGTGGACATAGCTCCTCACCAGATGGCAACACGGAACTTGAGTCCTGAGTCAGAAGGAGACGGGGGAATTGACATGATGTTTCAGTGGAGTGAGGGAAATCAAAAGATAGTATCTGACCTACGGAAAGATTGGGTCTCTTTATTTCCGATCGAGGCCCGGGTAATTTACGTGACCTTGATTACACTGCTTGGTGCATCCGACTACGATGATGCGATGGTAACGCAGCCGGTGCGGGGCAATACTGACAGGTACTAACCATCGGAGCGATGCAATGCTGTTGGAAGGAAATGCAGGGGTCGTTCCATTTCGAAGTTTTGTGGTTGTAAGTCCGATAAACTGATAAGTACAGCCCCCTGTAATGAGTAAATCACGATCCATATTTGACTGAGAACAAACCTTCTGACCGTTCTGGCCCCCAGCATCACTGTCACCCGTGTCTTACCGTTGTTCGCCGTCTCTCATAATAGAGTATGTGCAGATTGGCGCGTCCGGCAATGACATGACTCAATGGAGCGGCGGCGAACACAGGGAAGCGAGCCCACTGAGCGCTAGGCAAGCTTCCCACTTGGTCAAATTTTGAGGCAGAACGTGTTAAACCTCGCACTGCGGAACTGAAACAGGGGAACACTAGGTCAGCACCCACTCACACCTCACCACTAGACGAATGGACCAGTCATACGATCATGCTGCCGAGTGCTCAAAGCTAGGAAGTGGGGTGTTTCTAGATGGCGGTCACAGTGGGAAACCCATCCTACAAGTGTGGATAAGGCGAAGCATACATACGTTGACGAGAGCTTGGCTAGATATGATCAAGAGTGGATACGTGGATGACGGTGCACGAACCTGTTATAGCGCAATTTGGTAAGGGGTCGGGGAAACAAGCTTCCAGTATGGCATGATTTGGAAGACAGGAAAGCAGGAGTGGAATTTGTTACAATATTGCCCGTACCACCAACGCATCCCCCATCGTCAGACATCAGTGTTCTACTGCGAGACGCCGTCCTCCGTACAGCTGATTAACCACAGCACTCCGGCGAAGGACTTCTAATTCCTTGACAGCCTCCTTGTACGCAAACGAAAGCCTAGCTGGATTCTTCTCCGCCTGTGGACACATTTACCAGTCAAGTCATTATAAATATACGAGCAAACAGCGTCGTACCTGCATGCTACGAAATGTATCCTTTGTCCTCCACAAAAAGTAGTTGCGGAAGTTATAAGAACTGAATGACCGTGCTGCACGAAGCGTAGAACCGTAGAGACTGAGAATTGCTCGAGGCGATGGTGGTGTAGTCATTGAGGTGTCCAGACTTGCAAGTCGCGCGTAAAATTCAGAGAAACACACCCGAAAAGGATATCAATAAATTGGTCAGCCTCGAAGTTGTGCATGCTCATTGCTCAGGCCAATCTCGTCGAGACCACGATCCGAATGAGAATGCGATTAAGTCGACATGAGTAGAATCAAGCCGATGAGCCGGTTTGGATCTCTCGTCCGAGTTCGCAGACTTCCATTCCCCACAGCACCATGTAGGCAAGGCCCTCCTGGTAGCCCTGGACCCCCCGTTAGTTCGGGGCCGAACATCTAATTTGTAAATGCATTGTCGTCTCGTAGTATATTTACATTGACAAACGTTGAGAGGTAGGTGATAAGGAGTATGTAATGGGCAAACCGGCGAATGATGGGCCAGGATGTTCCCCTATGATTGGTCTCTTTCAGGTAAGCTGCTATGGTGGGGATGTCCTGAGTCGTACATCGTTCGTTTTTAGATAATGGGCCATGCTTGGTGAACGAAGATGGAAACTCGACATACCTCAACCCATACAGGTAAGAATACCATCCGATCATAAATGGACGACGTGTGAATAGGCAAGGCAGTTGGAAGAACGCGAGCAACAGTTCGTGACCCATAATTTGCCCCTCGAGATGCAACTCATCCTCGAGCGCCAACCCTGCGGTTGGGAATCGGTACCCCGAAATAGGCGTTGTTTACCCCGGAATACTACGTGAACTACCTGAGCATTCTAGAGGTTATAGGCGAGATCAGCACTGAAACTACCTGCCCCGATGCTCCGTACGACCCGTTTGTGGGGACTGGAGATGCACGTTGTCTAGCTCTCGACGCCCGACAGTGCATCCGAGTTGACGTATGCTGTATAGGACGCACGAACGTGGCTTCCTCAGCTCTCCGCGTTGGCAAATTCTGGATTGGAGATTCTTATTCGAGTATGCGAACACGATCATAGTCCCCTGATCCTGCTGAATTTCCATTTCACGCTAGGCTGGTGATGCTGGTACCAAGTGAGTATGCATCTACACTTCTTGCTCATCCCCCTTACGATCGGCTATTATTCCTTAGCTGCAACTGACTTGGCGTAGGTTTCCCAGACTTTTCTCCCCTGCCATCCACTGAATGCCTTGCAGGGCTACGCCTCTGTCCTTGCGATGGACTGGTACGGTAACGAAACGCTTCACAACGCCCCGCTCAGCAACTCACACTCGACGGTACGCCTATCGCCCCCGTCGCAAGTGTAGACAACTTCTCTTTTGCGTACGTCCCTTTCACCACTCGTCATAATTTACGTTGATATTTCGATTCACAACAGGAGGGTCTTTGCTGCCGGTCATGAAGTGGTACGTCGAGGCTGGCCTCACAGTCCAGGCATTGCGTCTACTGACTGATGCCTCTTTAGCCGGCGTTCCAACCCGCGGCTTCTCTGGAGATCTTTAACCAGGTCATCAACGAAGAGCCTCTCCACTTGGTGTGAGGGCCGGGTAAGTGTCGATGGATAATTCACCGCCAGGGGACCAAGAT
This sequence comes from Boletus patriciae, assembly GCA_038093075.1. Taxonomy (NCBI): domain Eukaryota; kingdom Fungi; phylum Basidiomycota; class Agaricomycetes; order Boletales; family Boletaceae; genus Boletus; species Boletus patriciae. Next base: position 19,276 of record JBBPRK010000335.1, on the reverse strand, counting down.
ATCACATTGTCCAGATACGCCTATTGTGGGATATGCAAGCAAACATATATATGTACCAAAAGAATGAGCATCATTTTTGCCTTAGGTATATACAGTGTCTGGATCGACAGGTTGATGAGCCCTGTCGCAATATTTGCCTGAATAATTATGTTCCTCCGAGGGGCGTCAAGGAATACCAACCCCATAAATGACAGTGCAAATTGATGTATATACGTACATGAATTTTTCCCATTGCGGCGGGTAAAGCAAGCAGGAATGAATGACCAGGAGCGAGTGTTTGACATGTTCTAGTTGGCTATCTGACCAGCCAACGCTCGCAATCTGGATTCTGCATCCTTCCATGTCTGCACAGCACTGCTCGATTCATCCATTAAATCCCAGTGTTTGAGAACCTCCTGCTTGATGGTCTCCATCCCCTCCCTCTCATACGAACTGATGCCACGCTCATCCAGATCGTCCTCCCTTCTCGCCCCATCATAATACCCAGGTGCATTGAACGTGTACATCCATCCAGCCGACAATGAATCGCTGGCAACAGAACGAGCGAATGGGAACCGAATCTCTTCGTAGATGCGGAGGGCATCTTGAATGCGAGAGAGCGGCGTAAGAGGATGTGCGATCAGCCGGCCAAGTATAAATGCATCCTAGATCTCGTTTGAGTGACAAAAAAGGAGCAACGGAATTATGGAAGGGACGTACGTCGATCGCCTGACCCCCACCGGCAGCCATGTAAGGCGCCATGGCATGACACTAGGGAATTCGATTCCGTCAATGGACGAGCCTGCAACACCAAGCCCTGAAAAAGACCTACGGCATCTCCGATAAGTGCGACCCTGTTTCGTACGCAAAACGGGAGTGGTTTCACGACGTGCAGGGCCCACTTGGATGGCTTGTCGCAGAGCTGGATCATGTGCGGTTTGGACCAATCTAGTTTGTTCAGTGTGGAAGAGCTCACCTTTAGCACTGTTCTCGCATCAGGTTCGAAGTCATCAAAGCATTCAACTAGCTCGTCACGAGTCGTATCGGATACCCAGCGCCCTTCGTAGTGCGTGCCCGTCAGACTCGGATCACATACGTTTGCCGAAATGTTGATGATAGTTCCATTGGAAATCGGATAGGTGACAAGGTACTATGAACGGTGGATAAGTGAATCTGAACATCAAGGAAAAATTAAATATGTCTACCCTGCCCTTTCCGGCGTACTAGACAACGGAATGAGGTGTAAAATTGTGCACCGCGTAACTAAATGCTCACCGATAACATATCTTTCAGCGAGATGTTTTCTGGATCTTCCTTCCTCAACGTCTCCGCGGAGACAAGGGAACGATATATCGATATCCCTGTGAAAGTCGGATCGATGTATTGTTTGAGATCTGCCTTGTCCTCGCCATTGTCTTTGGATGCTGTTTCAAACATCGTCTTGCGAACTGCCGAGCGAACCCCATCTGCTCCAATGAGTACATCAGTGGTCGCAGTAGTTCCATCCGCGAATTCGAGTCTAATACGTGACGTTGAATCCTCATTATCTTGTTCGGGTTCGACATAATTTACGAGCCGCTTCCTGGGATGTACTGTGCACGAGGCTGGAAGGTGACTTTCTAGGATAGCTACCATGTGCTGACGATGCATGGAGGAGGGCCCATCTTTGGCCCTTCATGAAAACAGGTTTTAGTGATGGACAACGGGGGAACTCACAGCGCTGGGCTCTGTAGTACCAGGGGTATCCGCCCTCGCGTATGTCTGCTCGCCTTACTTTGGGGCCTGGTGCGACGGTCAGACTGAAACTGACACAATCGAAAATCGTTACTCACTGCGGCTGCTTTCGGGATTCTGGCTAAAGATTTGTTTGAAATCTTCGAACAACCCAAGTTCGATCATGACTTCGTGCGTCTGCCTCCACACAGTAATTCCTACGCCAGCAGTGTCGAGAGACTCGTGTGCTTCGTATAGATCAATGGGAATAGAAGGATCATATTTTCCGATTGTAATAGCGAGGACAAGGCCGCCAATGCCAGCGCCGCTGCGGGATATTTGAGTGACAGGTGCGAACGTGAACATAGCTCCTCACCAGATAGCAACACGGAACTTGAGTCCCGAGTCAGAGGGAGACGGCGGAATTGACATGGTGTTTCAGTAGAGTGAGGGAAATCAGGGGGTTAGTATCTGATCTGCGGAAAGATGGGTCTCTTTATGTTGTCCGCGAGTCGGATACACATGGTCATTCGACTCATTCCGACTCATTCGTCGCCTCCGCCGGTCCGGGTCCGGGTAATTTACGTGATCCTAATTACACTGTTGGGTGCCGACTACGATGATGCGAAGGTAACGCAGCCGGCGCGATACTGACAAGTACTGACTCACGGTAAACGTTGGAGCGATGCAACGCCGTTAGAAGCAAATGCGGGGGTTGATGTATTTCGAGGTTTTGTGACGTAAGTCCGATAAGCTGATAAGTACAGCGCCCTGTAATGAGTGAGGGTAGCGGCGAATACAGGGAAACGAGCTCACTGAGTGCTAGCCAAGTTTCCCACTTGGAGGCAGAAGATGTTGGCACGTGTTAAACCTCGCACCGAAAAACCGAAACAGGCGAACACCAGATCAGCCCACTCACACCTCACCACTGGATAAATGGGCCAGCCACACGATGATGCCGCCGAGTGCATTCAAGGCTAGGAAGTGGGGCGTTTCTAGATGGCATCGCAGCGAGGAGCCTATCCCACAAGTGTGGATTAGGCAAGGCGTACATGCGTTGACGAGGGCTTGGTCAAATATGATCAAAAGTGGATAAACGGATGATGGTGTACGGAACCTGTTTATAGCCCAAATTGGTAAGGGGTAGGAGAAACTAGCTTCCCGCATAGCATGATTTGGAAGAAAGAAAAGCAGGGGTGGAATTTGACATGATATAGCCGCACCACCGGCGCATTCCCATCGTCAGACACTAGTGTTCTACTGCGAGACGCCGTCCTCCATACAGCTGATTAACCACAGCACTCCGGCGAAGGACTTCTAACTCCTTGACAGCCTCCTTGTACGCAAGCGAAAGCCTAGCTGGATTCTTCTCCGCCTGTGGACACATTTACCAGTCAAGTCATTATAAAGATATGAGCAAACAGCGTCGTACCTGCATGCTACGAAATGTATCCTTTGTCCGCCACATGAAGTAGTTGCGGAAGTTATAAGAACTGAATGACCGTGCTGCACGAAGCGTAGAACCGTAGAGACTGAGAATTGCTCGAGGCGATGGTGGTGTAGTCATTGAGGTGTGCGAACTTGCAAGTCGAACGTAAGTTTCTAACCGAAAAGGACTCGTAAGTATCTGCCTCGAAGTTGTGCATGCTCAGCCAAGCTCGTCGAGACCACGATCCGAATGAGATGCGATCTCATTGGCTGGACCCGGAAGTCGACAGTAGAATCAAGGCGGTGAGCCAGTTTGGATCTCTCGTCCGAGTTCGCAGACTCTTATTCCTCGCTCTGAGGACTTTCTTCTTTCCTGCTCCAGGTTCGTCTCAACCCTCACCGTCGTCCCAGACTTTGACTCACCCTATTATGTATGTGACGGTGAAACAAAGGAACAAAGATCCTTCCGATTCGCGCATGGTTCCTGCGCTCGACGGCGGAGGACTCCTAATGCAGTGACTACTAAGCAGCAACCTGCCGGATCACCTCTTAAGATCTTCAGCTATTGCCACCTTAAACAGTCTGCGCTATGTTTGTGCTGGTCTCCCGCGCTGCTGCCAGTAATCACACGACGCGATCCCACAACCATCATGTGGATGTCCGAATTTCAGTCACCCTCCCGCGGTATCAGCTACCGGAGCCCGTCTGCCCAATAGTAGCTATAAGACGCTTGCATGCTGTCACCTCCAGCTGTCCTGCCCAGCTCACAAGTTGCGTTTCGCCAGCAGAGATGCGTCTCCATCTCTTCATTTCTTCAGTCACCGCACTCGTCGTAGGGGCGGTCTCGGTTCACGCGTCGTCGCTTCGTGACTCTAGTGAATTAAGAACGAGACAGTTCGCATTTCGCTCCCAGATTCAAAACGACACGAATCTTCGCTATGTCGAAAATTCTGGGATATGCGAGACGACGCCCGGCGTCACACAGTATTCTGGCTACATTGATGTTGGGAAAAATATGTCGATGGTCAGCACGATATGGTGAGGTGAGGCTGGTGCTAACGCTTCGATGACAGTGGTTCTGGTTCTTCGAGGCTCGCAACTCGCCCGAGACTGCCCCGTTCACGCTTTGGTAAGGGTGTTTCAGGATGTGCCAACGGGGGTGGGATCTTATTATGTGCAAGGTTGAATGGTGGCCCAGGGTGTTCCTCTATGATTGGTCTATTTCAAGGCAAGCCACTATATGGTCGGGGACGCCCTGAGTCATACATTATTCGTTCGCAGAGAATGGGCCGTGCCTGGTGAACGAAGATGGAAACTCGACATTCCTCAACCCATACAGGTAAGAATGCCATCTGATCATACATGGGTGACGTCTGAATAGGCAGGGCAGTTGGAACAACTTGAGCAACAGTGCGTGACTCATAATTTGCCTCTCGAGATGCTACCCATCCATCTTCACGTTCCAGTGATCTACATCGACCAGCCAATCGGCACCGGATTTTCTTATGGAACGGACACGGTCAACAGCACAGAAGCCGCCGCGCCGTTTGTGTGGAAAGCGTTCCAGATACTTTTCGAGAGCCAGCTTTTCTCAAAGTACGCGAGTCGCGAGTATGTACCATGAGTGTCTTCTCCTCGAAATACCATATTCAGGAGCATATAACCAGGTTCATCTTTTCAACAGAGAGTTATGGTGGACACTATGGGCCCAGCTTCGTGACATACTTCGAGGAGCAGAACGCGTTGATTGCGAGCGGTGCGATCCAGGGTGAACCTATCGTCATCAGTGCCCTCATGATCAACAAGTAAGCTATATCCGAGCGAGCACGTGCGCAGTAGCTCAGTGCTCTTCGCTGCAGTGGTTGGTATGACCCCTTGATCCAGAACATCGCCTATCATACTTTCGCAACTTACGCCCCGGGATACGGTCAACTTCAACCCGATGATGTGTTGAAGAATATTTCCCAGGCCCTCTACGGCCCCAATGGGTGTGTTGCGCAAGAGCAAGACTGCTACGCTGCCGGTAACTCCACTGAGTCTAACAAGATCTGTTTTCAGGCGGACAATTACTGTGTATGTAGGACGTTCGTATGGTTACACACGCGTTATTCATGTCAGCGCGTCAACCCGACAGACCAACAACGTTTTCATTCCTGCGGTTGGGGACCGGGACTCCTATGATCTGCGCCAGAACTCCTCGGCGTTGTTCCCCCCAGAATACTACGTGAACTACCTGAGCATTCCAGAGGTTATGATCGAGATCGGTGCTGAAACTACCTATGAAGAATGCCCCGATGCTCCATACGAGCTGTTTGTGAAGACTGGTGACGTATGTTATCTAGCTCTCGACGCCCGACAGTGCGTCCGAGTTAACGCATGCTCTATAGGACGCACGAACGTGGCTTCCTCAGCTCTCCGCGTTGGCAAATTCTGGCATGAAGATTTTAATTTGGGTATGCAAACCCGATAACTAGCCTCTTGATCCTACTGAAATTCCATTTCACGCTAGGCTGGCGATGCTGATATAAAGTGCGTAGGCATCTACACTTCTTGGTCATTCCCCTTACGATCGGCCATCATTCCTTAGCTGCAACTGGCTTGGTGTAGGTTTCCCAGGCTTTGCTCCTCCACCACTGAATGCCTTGCAGGGCTACGCCTCTGTCCTTGCGATGGACTGGTACGGCAACGAAACGCTTTACAACACCCCACTCAGCAACATCACACTCGACGGTACGCCTATCGCCACCGTCGCAAACGTGGGCAACTTCTCCTTTGCGTACGTCCCTTTAATCCCTCGTCGTAATTTACGCTCATGTTTCAACAGGAGGGTCTTTGCTGCTGGTCATGAAGTGGTACGTCGAGGCTGACCTCGTAGTCCAAGCATTGCGCCTACTGAACGATGCCTCTTTAGCCGGCATTCCAACCCGCAGCTGCTCTGGAGATCTTTAACCAGGTCATCAACAAAGAGCCTCTCCACTCGGTGTGAGGGCCGGGTAAGTGTCAATGGAGAATAAGGTGGCCGAGATATCACATTGTCCAGATACGCCTTTTGCGGAATATCCAAGCAAACATACATGTACCGAAAGAATACCCGATCAGTATGAGCATCGCTTTTGCCGTTGGTGTATACATTGTCTGAATCGACAGGTTGATGAGGCCCGTCGCAACATTCGCCTGAATAGTCGTGCTGAGACAAATAAGGTTTGGCCGGGATGAGGACTCACAACGAGGAAGATCACGAGCGCGTTCTTGTTGATGGCCTCCAGTAAAGCGGGGGCTGACTTTGGTGTGGAGGTCGTGGGGTCCTCTTGGAGGATACTTTTACGCGAGGGATCCCAAGGATCTTTCAGTTTCGAGATACGAGTGGGGAAAAAGATCATATCTAGGAGATAAAATGCGAGAATGAATGACGTGTTGAAGGCGACGATCCAGAGTATATATGGCAAGTTTGCCTATGGAGAGAAGAAAGTTCGTAGGGTGAGCAGTTTTGCACGATGCATCATGAAGCAGGAAGACCGACCATCCTTCGCGAGACTTGAAGACCATGTCGTACAAGGGCAAGCAAGGTCCACCACACCACGGCGTATGAAAAGAGTTCGATGGTGGTCTTCGCGCTTTGTCTAGGGGTAGAGGGGTCCAACTTTGGGAGACTTTGGAAGTCACCACCCTTGAAGAGGTGACGCTGCTGTTTACGGAAGAAAGATGGAGAGGGTGGAAGGATGATCGTGCCAAGAGAAAGCCCCATGATATGAAGCGAGAGATAACCTGAGGAGATGAGCCTTTGTACTAGACTGAAGTCGGAGAACTCACTTACCCAAGAGTGAAATCAGTCCCTCCTTGTTCGCGTAAATGATGTTACTTCGAGGGGCGTTCAGGAGGAAGGTTTCCAGTCCCATAAACGACAGTGCGAACTGATGCACTGTGGTGCGCTAGGTCGAACAGATCACTCCAAGAAATAGGTGATACCACTCACAGACAGCGATCCAAAGGCCTAACAATGATATCGGCATGTATTTGATGATCGGGTGGAGGATCACTTCTGCGACCGGCAAAATGGCGAGCGTCAAGAAAAAGTTCCAATGCACTCCGTACTCGGTAACATGTTCCTAGAACGAATGAGTTTGTGGGTCCAAGTGACGGTAACGAGTCACCATACAGGGTATTCCGTTCCCTTCACAAGCAGCACTCGAACGATGCCTAACACGACGATTGGTAAAATCTTTTTCGATATGCGGTATAACTTTGGTTTCACGTCCGCATGCAACTGAGATGGATCCTTGATGAGGGGTATAGCTGAAACGATGCCTTGAGAGAAAACGAACGAGCCAACTCCACAATCCATCTAACCCGACGAGTCAAGACAGCTTCAACGACATGTATGGGGGGCAACACGCACTAACGATATGCCATACGTTTCGCACTTTGCAAGGGAACGTGGGAAGACAGGAAAGTCGACGGCGAGAATGGAAAACACCGTTATCATCATCATATTGGCGCGGTAGGTTGTGAGTGCTGGAAGGGGTCTCAGAGCAGATTGTGCAGGCCCATCGATGATACTACTATCTCGCGCAATCGTGCTTGGTTGTATCTTATTTGTCTTGGAAAATAAAGGTGTTCCGCTTTCGGTTGGGGGGAGAAGAAGTAAAACGCAGGTTGGTGCCAGGAGCAGCGCCGAGAGTGCCCCGGGTGCATCGGCATAGACTGTCAGCGCAAGCGACAATGGTAGGACTAACACCAGCCATTCAAGAATGAATGGCATATTTCGAAACACGGTCAGGCGCGTTCGCAGGGTGGAATGCAGAGTCATCGATGCCTTGTGACCTTGAGCAACAAAACCTCCGACATATCACGATTGACTCACCAGCCCGACTGCTAACATAGTGTTGACGTGGCTGACAGATGAACCTGTCATCCCGGAGACAAATGCCTCCTTCGAGGCCTTGTAATCATTGTCCATCTTCCCTGAACTAATCAGTGATCCTCATGAACTTGCCAGTGATGAAGGTGCTGAGCCAGAAGTACTTGATTTTCAAACCACGTGACCAACGACGCGATCAGATCACATTTTAATTTAGTAGTTAGTCGGCAGATGGGCAGACTGACAACCTTCGTCGTCATTCATTGTGATAAATCAGCAGCAGCTACGCGGTAAATATCCAAGTAAACGTCTGCACTGGTCCGACAAAATTCTGGCGACCCCATGTAACCCAGTTAGCAGCGACGAAGACAGCGACTCCACCCAATTCATGTTGAACTCGTTGACAGGATATGACGTGGGTAACACAAAAAGTATGCAAACAAATGAACTGAACTGTCAGAGAGTTAGGAGGAACGTAATAGGAAGGACTGATCGGACTGACTAGAAAACTCACGAGGTTGACTCGGATGCGACGGGCCATGCCCAAATTAAAAGGTTCAGGGTCCGGGAGTCTGGAACGACCGTCAGTCTGCAACACTTCCAAGCCTAATTACACTAACGGGGTGTATCGTTCGACATCATGGGGATGACGGTGGGCCGACGCACGAGTTTATATCCACAGTTGAGTAATGAGCAGTACACATGGAACACCGCCCTGAAACTTTGTTCACCTATGAAGATGCCACTGTGTTGTCGGGTGCGCGAACTTTAGGAATTTGTACCCACCTACCAACACGTTCGCTTCTAGAGACGTCGTCCGCGTCGTGGTCAGCATTAAACTTCCGTCAGGCGACACGATTAAAATCTCACGCAAGCACGCCGAATCTCCCCTAGGCAGACTAAAGAGTCAGCTCGAAGGCTCCTCCGAGTCCGCTCACCAGGGGCGACAAGAAAATCTTCTCGCAGAGTGGGCAGTCGACTGCGCCTGCATCTTGCGACAGAACTTTCTTGACGAAATACATTGAACCTCGCACGGACCGTCGAGAACGAGCATTGCAGAACGATTGACATTCTACGCGCGTACGTAGATTATGCACATGAAAGTAAGTATCATGACAATGTCTGGCGTTGGTTAGTAGGCGTGAAAGGCGGGTCGATTAGCTGGTACTCGGTGGATATGGTATATGCGACGAGTCTATGACAAATGTCTAACAGAAAACATGTGAGTTGCAAGGATGACGAGCACGAACGACCACGCACCCTACAAGCATGAAAGTCGGATGGGAGGAAACTAAAGGCAGATGAACAGCAACGACAAATTACTAGATTCTTAACGGCATTTCAGATCTCCCTCCTCGAGAGTAACACAGCAAACATTATCACGCCCGCGCCCGTGGGCGGCCACAGGGTTCACCAAACGACGCGCCCCTCCTCTGCTCTTCCGAGGGCGACTTCTATACCGACAGTGAACTCTGACCCGGCCTGTTCGAACACCACCTCTTTGCCCGTCCTTCCCAGGATGGTCGCATTCATGCATTTCTTGCTAGCCGGAATGGACGAGTGGACGTGTGCATATCTCGGATATTGCTCGTGTGGGGCCGGAGTTGCTGATACCACCAACGGGCCCTCGGGAGGAGGCGAAGCATAGGCTTGCGACAAGTCTTCGCAGTGTTCCTCCTTGTAATTGAAAGACGTGCGACGGGTCTTATTCGTGCTGGAATATGACCTGGGTGTGGGCAATGAGACTGCCCTAGGCCTTGGAAGGAATGGAGGATTGGAAATGAGTGGAGGTCGGGATGACGGCGACTGTGGCGATGGGGAAATGACCAATGACGACAATGGCTGCAGTAACAACGCAGAAGCATCTAATCTCCTCTCTTCGTGGTTCGCTGCAGCAAAGACGTCGCCACCGACAGCAGCTTGGTAAGACGGCGGAGGGGTACTAGGCCGGAACATTGGAAGGACAGGAGACGAGGGTGCCGAAGACGCGGGGGAGGACATATACATGCTTGTAGTACGCGTACGTGGCCGCGACGGACAGAAGTAGAAAGGATCGTCCTCTTTCCCCGCCGGTCCCTCTATAAGACTACATTCGAGTTCCTCAGCTGGAACAGCATGAGGCACCGCTTGCGGGAAACCAACAGCATTGGCCTGCACGGGCCCGAACGAATCCTCGGTCTCTTCCTCGTCCTCGCGCACCGGAAATAGATTCGTAACGGTGTCAGCAAAGGTCACCCGTGATGACCTCTTGCCCACTATCGTTTCCATGCTATGCCCTGAGTTGAGAATACCGTACTTGCTGGGAGTAGATTTCTGACCATCCTCGGCACCCCAGACATACATCGCAAGCGGCGAACTCCGCACCGGTAATCCAAGGGACAACCCGGTGGGCACAATTGGTCCGCGCGTCCGTAGAATTCCCGTCGAGGAAGAGGTGAGGCCAGGGGGCCTCGTTGGTGACCTGAACATCGAGGAACTGCCGTCCCAAACCTTTCGGGCAGGGCGGTAGGCAGAATATGGAGCAGAAATCTGGATGCCTGAGCTCCAGGCACGCCGCTTTGCTTTGATTTCGAGGGACCTCTCCGCTTCAGCGTCCATCCACCCATTCTTTGCCTCGGTCATCGTTGCTCTGACAAGCCTCCATCCCTCCTCACGAGCTCGGCTCCGGACGATTTCGAGTGCGGTGCAAATCCGGTCCAGATAGGCAAGGCGCGGAGCAATATACTCATCGATTTGTGTATATCTGTAGTCAAAGTTATGCGCACTCGGAGAAGGGGGTGTAGGATGTGATGCCTGGACAGGCGTTGAAGGTGCGCTCGCAAATTTGGCTGAGGCATTTCGAGAGCGAGGGCGAGATGAACTGACTCTAGACACCAAAGGTGGCTGGGGAGCATAGCAGGTTACAGCTCGAGTCGAGGCCAGGGAAAGATCTTCTCCATCCTCAGGAGTCCGGAGGTATATCTGACTGTCATCATCGTCGTTAACATCGGAGGGAGTAAGAGGACAAGTTGACAAGTCAAAGGCCGTGTCCACCAGTCTGCTGCCATAGTCATCGCTGTAATCAGGACCAAAGTCCCCTGGGTGTAGATATCTGTCATCAAAGCTTGACGAGTGGCTATCAATGCCAAGGGTGCCGTGACGTCCCATATGACTGAGCTCAGATGTAAGTCGTTCGGTATCGTCCCAATCGTCACCGACTGTGAAGTGTTCTCCAAGAAGGCTGTCGTTATAACCGTTATACTCGACTGAAAAAAGATCAAACTCGTCGGAGGACCTGGGATGCTGGACATATCGACCCCATTCATCCGCTGCGATATTGACTAAGTGCCAACTCTGGAGGTACAAGACCTACTTACCTTGCACTTGGCGGGGATAGACGACCCGATCAGTGTCTTCCACATCCAACACACCGGGGAACGGGGATGGAGCACGGCAGCGCCACTGGTCTGACCCACAGTCATCACTCCGGTCCCCAAAGTCGAGTGCATTTCTACCTTCACTATGAGCCCTCCTGTGCCTGCTCTCGCCTGCCCTTGCACTGCAGACGCCAGGGCTGTGAGAGTTGGCAGTCTCTATTTCCGCCCGAACTTTACTGGCCATAGCAATCAAAGTCCATTCGGCATACCCAGCTGCAGGCAGGTGTTGAGGTGTGAGAGCTGGAAGAACATGGCGTCTCCAAACGTCGACGAGGGCTGCTCGGGCCCGCTTTCGAAGAAGATCAGGGTCCTCTAAGAGAAAGTTGATCTGTCGAGGAGAGCTTGGAGGAGAAGCCATGCGAGCGGAGACAGGGAGAGGAGGAAGTGGGGCTGGCGGTGGCGCACTGGAGGGTGGAGGGGGTGAAAACAATGAAAGCGACTTGGGAACCAACGACCTGTTGACCAGAGAATCAAAGGGAGATCAATTCTCTGGAAGGACGAACATACGACATTAATGAAAACAAAAGTGACCGTTGCCTCTTGTGTTTCCCTGGTTTCGGAGACTTTGTAGGGCATTTTCCAGATGGGGGATCCTCTGTGCTCGCCACCGTGCTCCCAGAACAGGCACTGCCATCCAAGCTACCCCGCTGGCTTTCAGACTCGCTGCAGCCTTTGACATCGAGGACGACACCCAACAGCATTCGAACACAGTCCGAATTCATAGGGATGTTGGTGACCCGTCCGTCGACGAACCTCAACACAAACTCCTTTTGTGAGACGTCCATGGACACCTCGTGAACGCGAGCGACCAGCCCTACTGCTCGATCAAGCATGTGGATGCTCGACGGAGGCTCGAACTGCAGAATGGATGTAATGATTTGCAACTGTGACGACCACGCAGCAGGAATGGTCGCGCTGGGGCCGAGATCATGAAGGGCGAGGACACTTGGAAATGTCACTCCATAGAGAATTGTGGGGTGAGGGGACGGTGGGATGAGACGGATTAGCATCGCGTGGATGCACACGACAGATTAAGAAGGAGGGTGGGTAGTATAGAGTCTAAGGAGAAAAAAGAAAGATCGGCAACGGCGGCTCGCGGACGTCGTTGACGTCCAGCACAAGGGACGATGCGAGCCGTCTGTTGGTTTTCTGTGGGCATACGTGAGTTTACGTTACATGTTTTACCACATCGAGTTTGTTTGGAGCCGCGGTACGTTAAACAAGCATTTCAAGGCCGAGCTACAGAGGTGAGTAGCGAGAGCAGCGTAGCGGGTGCATAATGGCGTACTAATTATTATGCAGATATCATTCAAGCCATTTGCTGGCAGTGGTTCTAGCTCACCGCTTTGGCGGGCCAGTCACGCGTGTCATAACTGCGTCACGCTCAATAAGGAGAACTACAGAACATCCAGGACACAGCACACGGAATCTAGAAGAACATCCACCGCACCAGCATAGGAGATCGCCACGGTACATTCATGTTCGGCAACCCGGACACTCCGTCCTGTGCAGCAGATTGACGCCGAGACGCGTGGTCAGTCGAGATGCAGCACAGGGACGACACGCGTTGGTGCCGCATTAGTCTCGTCAACCGCAAAGTTCGCATGTGTGTCACAGCGGAAGAGGGGGAGAAGTTGGATAGGGCATCGCATTGGGACGTTCGTGCCACATTGATAGTGAAATCGCAGCACGCAGAACAAATGAGGCGCGATGACACACCTAACCAACAGCATTTATACCAGACCGGGACGCGAGTAGGGTTAGAGCATACCTCGAGCAGCCATTCTTTCTCCCTGTAACTCCTCGCTACTCTGTTGGCCATGGGTGCGAACCACAGCCAGCCCAAGGACCACAATGAAGAGCGCAAGCCGAGGCGATCCCCGACGCTGCCGACGCTGCTGGGCAAGTCTCCGTCGCGGCTGAATCTGCTCGGACTGGGCAAGCGGTCGCCGCACCCGCCAGCGACGCCAGTGACTCCGCAGGCCGTCACGGTGGTGGACCTCGTCGCTGAGCAGGGCACAGCATCCCCGGAGGCTTCGGCGGCTGACCCGGACGAGCGGCCGGAGGTGGCCGTTGACGTGCGTCTATTTCCCCTCTTTATCTCGACTCGGCCTGATTGCGCTCTCTGCTGTGCGCTCCCGTCATAAATACGCGGCTCGCTTACTCACATTCCTCTTTACAACCACAACCACCAGGACCGAGAGTTCGATATCGCGATCTCCATGCCCCAACAACTCACGACGGTCCCCTGCCAGGTGAGTCCGCAGAATCACCACCCAGCTGTACCGTTCGTCGATCTCTCACGTCTTGCCCTCGCATTCTGTATCATATGAACCTGATGGCACTGACAATTCTCTCGGCCTGTCTGGTGAATTATAGTACCGCACAGGACGTACCCTCGGCAGCGGCACGTATGCAATCGTGAAGGAGGCGATTCACATCAAAACTGGTCAATACTATGCTTGCAAAGTCATCAACAAGAAACTCATGGAAGGGAGGGAGCACATGGTGAGCACCTCCACAGCCTCTCATCGATGCTGCGGTCTGCGCGTGCGGCTGCGGCGTCCCCTAGTCCCGCAGTAGTCCACGTACCCTTCCTGTGTGTGGCCCTCTCCCATTCAAGCCCACTCATGGCAATATTGATCACCACTTTATGGCGTGCTGACCGCAACATCACGCCTCGATCAGCCCGATCCCTTGGGCGCCCTTTTCTTGCCATGCCCTGAACCCTTGAATTTGCTCACGAATGTTTACCCCTGGTTCCTTGTGTAGGTCCGTAACGAGATTGCTGTCCTGAAGCGAGTCTCCATCGGTCACCCCAATATCGTCACACTCCACGATTACTTCGAGGTGGGAATCACGACAACCAACGGGATCTTGATGCTCATCGCCACGTAGACTGCTCATAATCTGTACCTGGTGTTCGACCTCTGCACAGGTGGCGAGCTCTTTGACAGCATATGCGCACGAGGGCAATATACCGAAGCGTGAGTGCCACAAGACCCCATCCGAACGTGTTGGGGATCTCATTTAGCAATGCAGTGACGCTGCTGAGCTCGTACGCACCATCTTTGGTTCAGTCAAATATATCCACGACTGCGGTATTGTTCATCGTGACCTGAAACCCGAAAACCTTATTTTCCGCTCCAAACCCGAGAAGACGTCAGAGATCATGATTGCTGACTTTGGGCTCAGTCGTGTCATGCCGGACAGTAAACTCAGTATGCTCACGGAGGTCTGCGGGACACCCGGCGTAAGCTCTCTTCTGTCAGGTTCTTCAGCTCGCTGAGATGTTTTCCAGTACATGGCACCGGAGATTTTCAAAAAGAGTGAGTCTTTGCCTTGGGCATTGTCTAGCATTCGCTCATGTTTAGTGTAGCTGGTCATGGAAAGCCCGTCGATGTATGGGCCATGGGTGTTATCACGTACTTCTTGCTTGCCGGCACGTGTCGCCATCTATAGTGCGTCTGCAAACCCGTCTAACATACCTACTAGGTTATACGCCATTCGACCGTGATACCCAGAGGCAGGAGATGGAGGCTATCATGGCGGGCGACTACCGCTTTGAGCCGGGTAAGGCTCTAGGCACCCCTTGGATTCCATTTTTCTGACCTCCCGCAGAGGAGTACTGGGCTAACGTGTCGGAGACAGCTCGTAACTTTATTACCAGCTGTCTCACGGTCGATCCGGAGGCGCGTCCGACAGCGGAGCAAATGCTCCAACATTCGTGGCTCACTGCGGAAATACCGCACTTCGTGGAGGCCGAGAACGGCGAGCCAGCGGACTTGTTGCCTCAAGTCAGGAAGGCATTCAATGCAAGGAGGACGTGTGCGTTCCGTTTTCGTTTGGTTCGGGTGAGGTGTATATTGATGATCGCACCGATTCGCGTAGTCCGCAAAGCCGTATTCAGCATGATGGCGATGAAGCGCATGTCGATCCTAGCTCAGCACCTCACACCCGAGCAACACCAGCTCAACGAGGACGTGTACCAATTCAAACAAGAGTCCGAGAAAGAGGTTCTCGAGGATGTGGACGTTTTTCACCACCACAACGCAGATTTACACGACGACGCAACCCTGCACCCCAATGCAATTTCCGAAAACACCGAGCAGTCAGCATATGTCACCCAGGGACCTGCAGCAACTGGCTCTGGACCGCCATCTGACCAGGTTTCCTCGGTCGTCCCTGCAGAGACTGCCAAGGACAAAGAAGTCACAGAGAAGCTGGCATCGGTGAGCCTAGCTGCCAGTGCAAAGGTAAGCTGTGCACCAAGACGCGCTTGATTCTTTTCCGCTGTTTGGCGGCTGTTCTTGAGAGCGAACGATGCTTTTTTGCATTCGATGACCTTACTGTGTTTTGGAAACTTGCCGTTCTTCTCTTTACCTAGGATCTTTCTTTCTCATTTCGTTATATATCTCGCATTCGTGTGATTAATAAACGGTCTGTTTTGGTTTTGGTTTTACAGAAGGTCTTCAACCGATTCACGAGGGGCGGCAAGTAAACGCGCAACTGGATCTCTGGCACAGGCGTGGAACGCATCCAAGATGGGTGGGGGTGTTTCGCAGATCATATCGGGCGAGTCTGGATCGAGAGGCGTATCTTTGTACATTTGACGACTGTAGACATATTCACGATCCGCAGACTCATCACTGATTGTATACTTGTGGCTCTTGTCTAGACTTGTCCTACTATCAGTCTCGGTAGCCCGGAGTTCCGCTCCGCCCTTTATTTACCGCTAGGACTTTATCACCCGCCTTATCAGATCACACAATACAGATAGCTAGCACAATGCGCGTTCATGGAATTGCTTTAAGTATCAATAATGACAATGATGCGATGGATGTAAGCGGTGGGGGAGTGTGAAGAACGATGGTCCATAATCATACACCTAACATGCGCAGGAACAGGAGATTAGGAATACTGTATTCGTAGAGTGCGACAAGCAGGAAACCGCTCCGACGCGTCGTCAGAGGGGCTTGCCAGTCGAGACGGCGAGCGCGGTGACGAGAACCTCCCACGCGACGTCGAGCGCACACCAGAGCTTGTCGTCGTCGATGCCCAGGGCGCACGCGTTGCGCCACAACCCGTTGACCGCCATTGCGTGCGTGAGGAGCGTCTGCGCGCTGTGGCTCGTGGCGAGCTTGTTGGAGAATTGGTGGAGGAGGGCGAGGACGCTCTCGCTCGTGGGATCGTCGCGGTAGAGCGGGTGAGGTGCTGGGCAGGGCAGGAGAGACGCGAGGAGGTGGTCGATGCGTTTCGTGTATAGGAACGTCGAGAGCTGTGGGAAGACGTCCGGCGCGGGGATGCACAAGGGCACCACGGGTACGGAGACGGTGGATCCAGGGACAGCTGGACGATCAACGTCCGAGGTGGGAAGGATGGGGAGATTAGCGCAGTGCGTTGCGAGAATGATGCTGTGGATGGGGAAAAGGGTGACGCGGCGCTTGGTGGCAGCGGGAACGTGGCGCGAATAGACGGCGAGCATGTGGGTGGGCATGTCGGAGGAGAGGTCGTTGACGACCACCGCGAGTTCTCTAGGGAGAACGTTGGAGGTGGGTTCGGCTTTGACGCCTGCGAGGACTTGAAGCATACTAGGTGGTAAATGAGCGACTGCGAATTTACGATCGATCGGTTGGACCTACTCAGGTCCGAGGCACTGAAGGCCTTCCCGGATGTAACCCAATTCCGTGTCTGCCAACTCGGGCGCGACGGACGTGATTGCCTTGGGCGCGATTTCGCGGAAGAATGGGCGAGAAAGGTATCGCGGGAGCGTCACATTAGACATGGAGACGGCAGCGGTTGTGTCCGACACTTCTACCTCGGCAGAGGAGCGGGGCAGGTCGATGTTGATCAGAGAGGGCTGGTGCTTTGCGACGCTCTTGTGCTTTGCGTGCCCGACGGCATATCGAGGGTGGTGGGGTCCACCCGCGGATCGCGCACGGCGGCGACGGGAGGAGCCCTGGATGCCACCTCGCACTTTGGACTTTGTGTGTGCAAGTCTGGCGGTGGGAGGGATGTTTTCCGAGTCGAGTCGGCGGGCAAAGTTGGAGGGCTGGAGGACCATGATGCTGAAGGGGCGCTTGGCTTGTTCGACCCATCGGAGCGGGCGGGCTCTTATAAACCAGGAACTGGTGGTAAGAACACTTGGGAGCGTGACAAAGTCATGCCGTGACACAAATCGCAATCAAGGAAAATTACCGAGAAAGGAAGGACACTCACAGTTTTTCTTACCTTACATGGTAATTGTTGGACCCACATGCGCCCACAGATTGCTCTCGAAATGCAATCCATCAACGCATCACCATCAACAATAACGCACACAACAACTCCATTGAGTCCGCAATTCGTGGTCTCTCGAATGGCTTTGTTTCATCCGCGACGGGGCAGAACAACAGTATTCCAGCGCGACAATTGTCCACAGACTTGAGGCCACGAAACCATCCAGCCGTGTCGAGTGGTCACGTGACAGAACAGAGGACAATGCACGTGGCGGCGGCGGCGTGTTGCGCTTTGACGAATCCCGGAGCAAGGGATCAGAGCCTCGCGTTGCACTTACCTTGCAGTCTGAGGGCCCTCGCTCTGCGATGAGAGGACGCCATTATTCCTTGAATGGGAGGGAGGTACGTACCTAGCAAGTTTCTGCTGTCAGTCTATCTGATCGTTCAGTGAGACAGTTAGCTACACTAGTTGGTAGCCGTCAGTAGCCGATGGTCAGGACCAGTCAGGACCATTATTCAGTCCACAGAGAATATTGCCGTAGCATTACCTTGAGTATGCAACGCCAGTAGAACTCCATTGTGTGTATCGCTCGAAATGATTGACGCTGCGGTGTGCACATCAAACGGAGCGAGGTCAACAAGGTCAGTGGCACTCAAAATACGCCGTGAAGCTGAGTAATGTGCTGTGCCGCACTTTGCAGATATCCGCAAGGTCGGAGGCGCGGAGAGTATGGCGAATATTTGCACGCCCGTGTACTTGCGCGGCATTAAATGGAGCGCGGTGGCCAAGCGCATGGATACCGATTATCTGATACTCGTGCTCGCTTGCTCGCCGTACCTCCTACCCTGCAGACACCTGCAACCCCCGTAAGGAGGTAAGGCGAGTATGGCGACTGTTTGGATGATTGATTCACACACTCCCTGTCCATTAAACGGAGGGTGGTGGCCAAGGTGAGTGGCACTCAATGACGCCCCTTGAAGTTTGGTGACTGGCTTTTGAGTGTTCGATACCTTTGCAGTAGGAGGCTCAGCAGGCTTGGCGACCGTCTTCGTTCAAGGCAATTCTATCAGGTAGGATGATGTCGGTGAGTGGCACTGAAGAGTTGTCTGAGTGTCGTTTCCAGGAATATTGTTAGCGTGGCAGAGATGCTGTGTTCAAGGTAGGCCGCAATGGATGAGAAAGCGAAGAGGGGAGGAGGGGGAGAAGGGGGGGGAAGATGTGGGACGACGCAAATGGACGGTGATGGTGCAGAGGAACGCCTTCTGTTTATGGAGAAAGTCGCGGTGACGATCAAAGCGGAAAAGGGGGACAAACAACCAGACATTACTCCTTCAGCCCACGGATTCGGTAAAATTCGATGACATCTACAGCAATCTACAGGTGAAAGGAATCGCCCAAACTACCGGGAGAATTATTACCGTAATGATTCATCGGTGTGAATATGTCTCACCTATTATTCTGTCCCCTTCGACGAGACACGCTAGCTCGCGGTGATCACGTGAATACGGACGCGACAACGGTCACATGACCTGGCCAACGGATGCGCCAAGTCAACGAACAAGCTTGTTGGACAACGACGGCGATTATCACCGCAAGCCGAAATCCATGCTATAGCGCAAATGCCCACCACAACACAAATCTTGTTCAACTCGCCAGCATTAAA